>VZUI01040526.1:0-41338 GCA_013401135.1 Cettia cetti
ACCCGCAGGAGAGCGGGACGAGAGCGCCCGGCCGGGGCGCAGGAAGGGGCGGGATCTGCGGGCGGGGCCGGGCCGGGCACCACCGCCTCCCGCCGGGCGCGGGGAAGGCGCCGCGGCTGCTCCGCCCGGGCCGGGCCAGCGCCTTCTGCGGAGCGGTGCCGTGGTGAGCCAGCGGTGCGGGCCTGGGCCGGGCCCCCCGAAACAGCGCGTACCTAGCCTTATGCTTCGGTATAACCCCACCGCGGCTTCTTCTTAGCGAGGTTTTTAAGGGAGACGTTTGTAGGAAATGTGTGTCTAATTTAGCAAAATGGTCTCCACTGTGCCAAGTCAAATCGGTCACTTTGGGGAGTGAATCTATTTTTGCATTGCCTGTCAGGTCAGAGAACGGCTGGCAGCCTGTTAGTTCCTGAAAATAAAACATGGTGTGACATTCCCAAACTGGACTTAATAAATCAGAGTCTCAGAAAACACTTAAGCACCCCCCTGACTCCCACATACTTGTATAAAATGTTGCCTGGACATTTTCAAAAATGACAGCAAGCGCTGCCAGGTATTTGGTGATGTACTCCGGCCCTTAGCCCAACTGATTGTCAAGGTCTGCTTCCTCATTGGGGATTCCTTTTTTCTTTCAGAGCACATCGAGGAAATGGAGCTTTACTGGCTGCTGTACCTTGAACCATTTGGGAAACTATAAGCTACTCAACTAGAGTGAGTAACAGTGTAATGGGACAGACATAAGGGTACCAAAAGTATTTTTGAACTAGTACCTTGTTGCCAAAAGTGACTATGAGCAGGTACCAAAGAAACAAGTGAGAATTCCACAAGCTTATAATTACAAGTATGATCAGAGGGATTGAACAGCTATCCTATGAAGAAAGGCTGAGAGAGCTGGGGTTGTTCTACCTGGAGAAGGCTCCAGGGAGACCTTACAGCACCTTCCAGTACCTAAAGAGGACTTAAAAAGGGGAGAGTGACTTTTTACATGTACAGATAGTGATAGGACAAAGGGGGAACAGTTTTGAACTAAGAGAGGTGAGATTTAGATAGATGTTAGGAAGGAATTCTTTACTCATAGGGTAAAGAGGTTTTGGAACAGGTTGCTCAGAGAAGCTGTGGATGCCCCATCCCTGGAAGTGTTCAAGGCCAGGTTGGCAAGGACTCTGAGCAACCTTGCCTAAGTAAAAGGTGTCTCTGCTCATGACAGAGGGGTTGAAACTGGATCATCCTTAAGGTCCCTCCCAACCCAAGCCCTTCTATGATTCTGTGAATATTTTCAGATATTTTTCCAGCTTCCAACCAGATGGCATCCTCAACTGAATGCCTTGTGATTTTCTTTTGCCTCACCCCCCTCTCCCCCCCCCTCCAGTTTTTGTACCCATCCTCAGTAGATTGCTGTACCATTAATTTCCCCATTCTCTGTGAACTCACATCAATCCCAGGCTTTGCCAAGGAGTACTGCAGGTCTAGTACCACCTTTAGGAAGCACCCTCTTGGCATGTGTTGAAGTCAAGGCCCATGTGCTCCAATTTTGACCACCCTTGCTCATGTACAAGATGAGAGAGTGAACTGCCAGCGCCAGCACATTGTCTGTCCTGCTCCTGACTGTCTTCCACACAATCCTCTGAACAGGCTGTTCAGGGTGGAGCCTTTTCAGGTCTCTTAGAGCACTGTGTTACCTGCTAAAGCACCTTGCTGGCCTTTAGGAGGAAGGCAATACTGAATGCTCACAGCTTTTCTTGCCTGGATGCTGCAGGTCTGCCTGTGGTGAGCTGCCTCACAGTTTGTATTGTTTTCTCTTCTATCTGCCAGGGATGACTTTAACAGATTTTTTTCATAAGTAATAAGACCATTTGAAATTATTGCTTTTACATAATACTTGATGTCTGTCTACACCTTACTTCATTTTAGAGCACATCAGATATAAAGCCCTACCAGTGGCAAATGTTTTCTTTTTCTTTTAATAGGTACTTTCCACAGAATTTGTCATTTAACAATCTTAAATAAGATCAAATCAGAAACCTATTTTGTGAGCTTGTTAATTTAAGACTACCTAGGATGAAATTCAAGATACCATCCAATAACCCTTTTAAATGTTTGCTTTATATGTTTTTCAGGAAGCTTCACAAGCCAATTATTTCAGCTTCCATAATGAGCTGGTTTTGATGTCTTGCAGTTCAACACACATCTAGTTAAGAGTTGTCATTAACTCTGTTGTCTTCTTTGTTCTGTAGGGGTCCAAGCACTTTGACAGAGTTCAAATAAATACTAAGTTACAATGGATGTTTTTTAGACCTTAATTCAGGGTTTAGCTATCATGGATGAAACGGCCAAACAGATCAGAAGAATGCAAGAGCTTTTTTTTTCCCATTGGTTTCAGAAGGCCTAGTGTCTGTGCTAGTCAGACTGGCTTTTAGCATTTAGCCCCAAAACCTCTGTGTCCTGCTGTAAAATGTTATTTTCTGATGGTGGGAAAAGCCACAATTATTAAATGCCTGAAATAAACAGCTAACATCATTCACACTTGAGATTTAATGCAGAAGAATATATCCAGTGGAACGGTGGAGTGTGTTCTTCAAGTACCAAAGTACAAAAAGAACCTAATTTCAAATAAAGCAAAACTTCTTGGATAAACTCCATAAATTATTCATGTTAAAAATACCAGCATTCTCAGAATTAATTGGTCTGTGGCTGTAAGTGTATCTCCACTTCATGCCACCTATACCTGTACCCTTACTCCTGCTCTGGGACACATGCAAGGACACAACAGTCATCTACCAGAAAGGCAGAAGAGCAGCAAAAGATTTTATACCATCAGGAGACCTTTGCTTCCACCTGGAGTAGAAAATGCCTTTAGGGGTTGTGAGCAGTTGGAGCCAAGGTATATGTGATCAGTGCCAGGCCTGGCCCTGCTGTACTCCTGTTACCTCTGTACTTGCTGAATAGCCAGGAGGAAATGTGATCTGCAGAGCAGTACAGCTCTTGGTCACAATCCCACTGTGGCATGTCCGTCTGAGCTTCAGGTACACTGGTGTTTCGAGGGGACACACATGTCAGGTCATGTTCTCAGGTTTTTCTTAGGAGTCATTAAGGCTAAAACTTCCTTTAAATTAAAGACTGAAACTCTAAGGTAACGGGATGACTCCTGAACACCTCAGAAGGGATCTCTGTGTTTTCTGTCCCTTTATCTGTGTAAGAAAGCAATGTTTCCCCTCCATCCTTGATCAAGAAGAAGTCTGTTAGAAGCACAGCTCTGTGTGCTGTCCACCAGCAGTGCTGGCAACATTTCTGTGGTGGGCAGGGAGGATCTTTGGGGATTTGGGCTCACCTGGCTTTTGTATTTTCTGGTTTCCAGTCCCAGGAACACCTGTAAGATTTGCCTGCAGAGGTAAGATCCCAGAGCATGTTTTGTATCATACATGAATAAAGCTAAAAACAATTTTCCATTTCCATTTATTATTAGGAGGCACATGCTTTGTAATGTTTTACAGGTTTCCCCCTGTTGCTAAAGGTGCTGCTATTTTTTCTTCTAAAGGGTTCAACCACACCATCTTAGAATTGTTGACAGAGGAAAAACGTTGCATGTGCTGTGTTAACAAGAGTATGTTTCCAGTATCTGTGGCCCTTCTCATCAAGTTCTAGTTCAGAAACCAGGCAAGGAAGCTGTACCTGAGAAAGTACAGAATATAACCTGGGCAAAGGTTATAAAGACAAATTGCAAAACAGAAGCAAAGAGAGCTAAATCCACTGCAGTGGACTGAATTTCTGTTGGTGCTCTGTAGTAATCTGTAATTACAGACACATTTTGAGTTAACTTTTATAGTCCTTTTGTTTTTACAAAATCTAGGTGCTTATTGCTTTGTTTCAGAATCTTGTTTGATTTTTAAAAGGAGACTAATAATTGCTTTATTTGTAATAATCTTATTACAAATGCTTGGCTCAGAAATATTGTAAATGTTGAGTACCCATTCCACCAAATATTCACAAGGTAAAGAGCAGGTTTTATGAAAGAGAAATCATCTTGAGAAACCTAGTTGAAGAGTATTTCTGGGGACAGGGAGTAACACTGCAAAAGTAAATTCATTTGTGGACATATATAACCAATTAAATTTTCTTGCTCTTACAAAAAATCTATTAGCTTTTAGCACCACCCACTACTGTTCAGAAAACCTACTGCTCTGACATACACTGCCTGGTTTTCATCAGAAGTGTTTGGGTCCTGTACCAAAGCTGACAGAAACAAGTCTGAGGGTTGGTATGAATTCAGTCAGGGTTCAGATTGGTGTCTTTTGTCAGTGGTTTCCAACTGCTGAGGTGTATCTCTCCTGAACTCACTAAAGGAATGTGGAGCCCATGGAATATATTGTTCTTGCTCTGTGTTCATTCCATTAACACTCTGGGACAACTCACATGTACTTTTGCCTTGGCCTTCTACTGCAATGCACATTTACTTGTTCCAGTCAGAACTTTTTGCTCACCTCTAATGCCAGTGTAGTGCTGTTTAAGCTCACTGTGCTTTGGAGTGCAGCAGATGCAAGAAAAAGAAGGCAGGAAACAGGTGTGAGAAGAGGCAGTGAGGGGCAAGCAGAGGAGATGAGGAGTATCCAGTGAAATACCTGTTCCCTTACTTGACTCATAAAGAAGTTTAGAATGGCAGGCCAATGTTAGGTAGGCATTTGGAAGGTTCACAAAGTTCTTAAGCCTTTACTGGGAAGCAGAAAAAGGACAAAACTCTACTAGATTTGTTTTCCAGATCTTGGAATCTACTCATCTGACATCATTGGTGACATGAACACGTATTTCTAGCCTAAATATCTGTAAACAGTATATATTATCCAGGGCACAGCCAATGCATATTGCATGAAAGCGTGAACCATGACTCTGCTGGTCTTCGTACTTGCAAACATCAGCTCTGCTCATCTTGCATGTTAACTGTTTGTATTTTTGTTTCAAAACTTTGAACCACAAGCAAAATGAACAGACTTGTAAAATTCTTTTACCATCATCCACATAAGCATGAATTCACCCTGATAAAGAATAAACAGACAACCAAGCAAGGAAAAAACCCTCCAAGCATATGTAACTATAGAAGAGGGATTAAGTTATTAAATGGTGCAGAAACAGCAATTCAGTACCAGGAACAAACTCACCTGATTTGTCTGTACTATAAAGTATAATGACAAATTATCAGAAGACACTATCTTTTCTAATAAACAGAAACACCTCTGTAATGATTACATAGTATTTCATATAGCAATGTTTAGCTAAGGCAGAGAAGGAGCAAGGAGGCAGCCAGAATTCCTTGTACCAGCTACATAGTGTGTGCATTTGTGTAACATTTGGAGGTTTGGGATTTATGTTCCTCATATCAAGTATTTTAAACTTAATGCTGATTAGCTGGAATAACCATAATGACTGGAACAACTATAATTACTGAAACATTTTTACTATATGAAGTATATTTTGTATATACATACATACATACCATATATACGTCACAGTAGTGTGCAAGTTGTTTATCTGGTTATAAATTCCCTTGATTCTAATTGCTGTGAGTTTAGATCAGTAATAAAGCAACAGCTTCAAGAAACTTCTGAAAACCTCAGATATTTGGGATTCTAAATAGGAAATATTTCTTATAAACAGTGCAAAGGGGCTTGGGAGCAAAAGGAGGAGAGATAGCTACTTTTATCCTCTAGTCAAATATAGGAAATAGGAAGAAAATTAAGTCCAGGAGTCTCTTCCATCTTTGACAAGTGACATTCATTTCTACTTGTGAATTCTTCTCCAGGGTAAGAAACAGGCCCTTAATATGAAAAAAAAAAAAAAAAAATCTGAAACACTATTCAAAATATCCCATCTCTCACCTACTGTAGTTCAGAGGTAAAAGGCCAAACTATGAAGAAAGCAGAGTAGAAGGAAGAAAAGCAGAGATGAGCAATGGGCATCAGCTCTGTACCTTCTAAAACTTTCCACTCTAGAGATGTACATGTACACCTGATTTTATCCTTTCTTCCTCCCCACCCCACTTCTTAAAACAATGGCTAATCTGCTGCTGAGCCTAGTGGGGGGTGCAGAGAATTGGTATTTCTGGGTACAGGTATGTATTTTATTACAGCACTATGCAAAGCACTGAGCACCATCTTTAAGAGCTGTAAAAGTGGACCTTCGAAGTGGATACCAAATGCATTCTCAGGGGAGCTCAGTATCTTCCTGTCCAGGGGTCTTGTGCAAAAGTCCCATAATGGTGTTCTATGTGTCACTCTTCTAGTAACATATGAGAAACTAACAGAGGAGGAAGTACTAGACAACACTTTTAAGAGCTAGATGAAACCAAGCTCTCTAACCTCAGCACTGATCCAAACTATCAATACTTTTGAGCAGATTGCTGAAATTTAGCAGGCTGCCATTACACTTCAAGTGTTTGCCTTCCTGATATTTTTTTGCCTATTAAGAACAGGGACAAAAGTTCCTGTTTAGTAAATTAGCAGGTACTTTTACAAACTCATTTCTTATTCATGTGTAATTACTTGTGTGTGTCTAGAATGATGATTATCTTTTTTGCAAGAATGACTCTTTTTAGGACTCATCTGTATTCTCTTCAGATATCTTGCCTCTACTGAGTCATAATTATTGGCTTGAATTCTTACACTACCCAGGGGACTGTTAACTACCTTTAATTGCTGACAGTGGCTCACCTTCTTGAAGGCAAGGCTGAAACAGGCATTAACTACCAAATTGGTGCCAACAATCTAAAATAGGTATTCCCAGACTAGTGCTGCCATTAGACAACTCCCTCTCTATGCCACAGTAAAGCAGAGCACACAGGTCCAGAAACACTGGCTTGGAGCCCTGCCTAGATGCCATAGTGCTTCTAAGTAAAAAAACTTGACATCTTGCCTATGTGAGGTTTATTTCAGCAACTCGTTTTTACAGCAACTCATGGAAATAAAAAATGAGGAAGAAAATAACAGAACTTACAGAGATCTTCAGAGAATAAGGATGTACCCTCAGACATTTGCCCGAAAGTTTGGTCTATGGTACCGTCACCACTCCTCAGAAATTAATTTGGGTGCATGTCTCCCAGTGGAGGGTGGGAGGGAGGACACTGAAAGTATTGCTAAACAGCAGCCTGTTCTTCCCTGAAAACCCCAACCCTGGGCGTTCACACATCAAGCTTATAGCAGCAGCAAGAACACTTAACAGGGGTTGAGACGCTGAGGCCCGCTCCCTCCGCTCCCTGCAGCGAGCACGTCGAGCCTCACTGAGCAGAGCAGAGCAGAGACTGCACCAGCGAGTCCGGACGCTCAGAAGTGATGACTCAGTCTCCCCTAAATTAGGGGATTGCCAGTGACGTCTGCTAAAAAAACACAAGAGGCAGAAAGCGCACGTTGTTTTGCTTCAGCAGAGCTGGGGTAGGTCTTTCCAGCCCCGCCTTCCCCACTCCCCGATCCTGGCAGAGCCGGGTGACTGCAGACTCCGGGACATGGCAGCGACTCCAGGACACAAGGGCAACGCTGACCGACAGCGAGGTTCCTCCGCACGACCCCTGGGTCACTCTGGCGGGGAGAACGCGGGCAGCATAGGGCTGTACTCGGGCGCCCCTTCTGCTCCTCCTCGCCGGCAGTAAACCTTCTCTGCCGGTAACCATGCGGGGCGGGGGCGTTCCGCTGCTGGCCTCCTCTACAACGCAGCTCCCGCCGGCGTCCCCCGGTGACCCTTCCCTCGCCACTGCGCGGGACAAGCGAACCACTACAAGCTCGCTCCCTCGCTCGGCCGCCCGCCCTCCTTCCCTTTTCCTGCCCTCCCGCCTTCCAGCCACCCCCGCCTCACGCATGCGCATCCGCCCGGAGACCACTGGGAAACATAGTCGCGCTGCGTCCCCAACGGCTCCATTTTCTTCCCGTCGCCAGAGGAATCGCGCATGCGCAGGCCCGCCTCCTCCCCTCGGGCGTTACCGCCCCCTCCACCGCGGCGCGCGGTATCCCGGGCAGCGGTATCACAGCGGGGATTGGCTGAGGGAGCCGCGGGGCGGGACGCGAGGGGCGCGCTGATTGGCTAGGGTGGCTGTCAGGCGCCGCGGGGTGATGGATGCGGGTGCCCGCTGAGGAGGGAGGGACGGAACGCTCCCCGTTTCCCCTCGGCGTCCGGCGCCGCGCCGGCCACAGCCCTGCCCGCAGCGCGGGGTGGCGTCGCATGGTTCTCAGTGTTCCCTTCTCCTAGGAAAAGCCCCGGGGCCGCTCCATCCTGGAGCGAGCTGGCAGGAGGCGAGACTCCAAAGTCCCGGTACCCTACCGCAGAAGCATTCACTTGCCCCCGCGATTCCCCCAGCCTCCCCGCGGGCCGCTCGCCTCGCAGCCTCCGCACAACTTCACCGGAGCCTCCACCTTCCCCGGGGCTTCCTTCACCCCACGCCCACGCCGGCCCTGCGCCGCCCGCCCCCTGGCTCGGCCCGCATCCCTGCCGCCTTCCCTCCCTCCCCAAACGTGAGTAAGGGAGGCGGGACGGTGGATATGCGGAGGTTCCGGGCGGGGGAAGGGATTGAGTGTGTGCGGTGAGTGTGTGAGTGTGTGTGTGTGTGTGTACACAGCGCTGGGAGAGAGCGCATGCGCCCTGGCTGGCGGGGCCGAATGTTTCCCAAGTGTTTGAAACTGGTATTTGGGTTTTCCACGTTGGATCTAGCGCGGCGTATGGGAGCGAGGAGGCTGCGTTGATATCGCCGGGGAGCGGCGGCGGCGGCGGCGGTGAGGAGGAGAGCGGGGAAGGGGGGAGCGAAGGAGAAGCGGAGCAGAGCGACGCTGGCGCAGGCAGAGGGGCTGCCGCTGCCTCTGACAGACACTTTGCAGAGCACATTTTGTTTCCAGATTGTTTCGGAGGAGCTGGTTTAAGCCCCCCTCCTTTCTCCTCCTCCTCCTTCCCCCCTCCCCTCCCCACACACACACACACACACACAAATCCTTCTGATTGTTCTTACCACCTCCTTCGTGAATTACCCACAACGACAGCCATTCAATCAGCTGCTGCTGGCTGTAGGGGACTAGCGGAGGGTGTGTGTGTGTCTCTCTCTCCCTCTTTTTCACACAAGAGGAGTCAGATGTAGCTTCCCTCGGTTTTTTGGGGGGGAGCTACCGAGAGAGGTGGGCAGGGAGTGAGACCTTCATCGGGGTTACCGTCTTTGAAGGGAGCAGCACTTGCTCTCACAGACAGAGAGGTGTGGGGAAGGATTTTTTTTTCTTTGCCGGATGAAAATGTTGAGTCCTGCAAACGGAGACCAGCTTCACCTAGTGAACTATGTGGAGGATTATCTGGACTCCATCGAGTCTATGCCCTTCGATCTGCAGAGAAATGTCTCCTTGATGAGGGAAATTGACGCCAAATATCAAGGTAAGTGCTTTCTATATATGTGTGTGTCTGTATGTGTGGTTTGGGGCTCAGGGGGGAAGGGTGTCTTTCCCTTTCTTTTCTTTAGAGCTGAGCCTCGGCTCCGTTTGCCCCTCTGCACCCCACAGGGATGGTAGTTTTCTTTTTGGGAGGTAAAAGGAGGAAGAAAGCCGGGAAGAAAGATCCGAGGAGAGAGAGGGACTGATCTGCAGCGTTAGCTCTTGTCATGGGGCGGAACAAAAGGTCTCCGGCTTTTCTTATTAAGCAAGGACTCTGCTTTTCTGTGTAAATTGCTGGCCAAGAAGGCGGGGGCAGGGAAGTAGGGTGTGCGGTGCACAAAGGGGGGCCGTCCCTGGCCGTGGGGCTGAAGTGGAAGGGTTTTGGGGTACGGAAGAAAGTGCTGGGTGGATAGAGGGGGAGAGATTACAGCACAACATTTAGGAATGTACAGTATTCATTATGGCTGTAGTAGGGGAGAGAGGCAGCTAGTGAAGGAGGGAGGGAAGGAAGGAGGGAGAGGAGAGGGGGGTTAGGCGAGAGTGGGGGGCAGGGTATGCTTTCTTCGCTACCTTCTCGGTGGGTTTCGTTTCACCCGGTGAAATAGCCCCGGTCCGTGGGGCGGGGGGGGGCAGGACCGGCGTGTGCGGTGTGAGTGGGGGGGACGACACACACGGTCGCGTTTACGGCTGGGCTGAGGCACCCCCTCCCCTCCCCGCTCTCGGGGCACGCCGTCCCCGTCCCCACGGGCGGAGGGAAGGAAGGGGAGGCCGGCTTTCGGGACTCGGGGCAGCTTTGTCACTTGGTCGCTGGCGTCCGCTCGGGAAGGGAGGCGGGGGGGGGTGGGGGCTTTATTCTGTGCCGTAGGTAGCGGCGACAGCCGGGGTGCCGAGAGGGGGGACCCCCTCTCCCTGCCCGCGCCCCCGTGCATGTGGCCTTAGGGGCGGTGGGCAGCGAGCCCTGCCTGCAGTTGCCTCAGCCGCTTCTCGGCCAGCTCGTCATGAGAGCCCGTCAGCTCCCGGGGAAAGGGTCTGGGGCAAACTTCCTCAGGAGCCGGCGGGGGCTGTCGGGGGTAGGAGGGGAAGAAAAGGACAGGGCGGACATCGCGCCTCAGAAAATCACATCCAGCGGGCACCTCCGCGCTGTGCTGGGAAGGGGCGTCCGTGCTCTTTTTATAGACACCCCTCGTTAGCATATCGCGGTTCGCCACGCCCGTCGGGGGCGCTGATAGGGCGGGGGCGTCCCCACGGGCCGGCCGCGCCCCGCCTCCCCGCGCGATTGGCTCCGGGGCCGGGCCGAACCGTCTCGCGCCCCCGCCCCCTCGTGACGTTTCGAGAAGCAACTTTTCCGTGGGGTTGATTTGAATATCTCGGCCGGCCCCGGACGGCGCGCTCTGATTGGCCGGGTTTGCAGCAGGGGGCGGGGCAACCTTGGCCGTCCGGAGAGTGACTGACGTGTCCCAGGGTGGGGGGGCCGCCGCTGCTCCAGCCGCACGTCTCTCGTGAATGGCCGGAGGGGGCGGGCGCGAGCTCACTCCCGCCTGCCGTGATTGGTCGCTGCTCCGTGTCAATCACCTGTTTGTTACCCCGGGAGGGCCAGTGCGGCCCCGCTCGGGACGGCAGTGCCGGGGTCGCCCCGCCCCCCCCCCGCGCCCCCGGGACCTTCGCGGGTTCCGCGGGGACGCCCCGGTTTCCTGCCCGAGAACAATGGCGGCTCCGTCACCTCCGGGGCGGCTCCGGGCGTCGCAGAGGGGCGGGGAGGGGGCCGGGGCCCTCGCCCGCGTCCCGCTCGCCGTCGTTGCGCCATGTCTCGGCCCCCGTGAGGCTGCGGAGCTGCGCTGGGACTTAAGCTCTGGCCGGCACGGTTTCCCTCCTTTTGAGTGGCGTTTGTGATGCCAGGAGTGTGCGTTCGCTAATCGCCCAGAGCGCAGCTTTCCGCTCCCACTGTTGCAGCACGGCGCGGGAGCGCGGTTTCCTGGAATTCCCGTGAACTGAGGCTGCCGAAGCGGGCAGCTCCAGCCGCCCCCGAGCCGCAGCACCGATCTCCGATGTTTCTCTCAGCACGGAGTGAGCAGCGCGCTCCCGACTGCTGAGCATCCTCGGCTTTGCGGCAGCTCCCGCGCCGTGTCTCACATACCAAACACGCCCGTGGCGGGCCGCGCTCGGCGGCGCTCTGCAGGATCCCAGCCTGCAGCCAGGGCTCTTTCCGCACAACAGCGCCGGGCCGGGAGCTGCTGCCGGGCGGGAATGGCAGTGCGCAGTGCTGGAACCGAAGTTTTCCCAGCGCTGAACTTCACTCGGTAATTGTTTTGTGCTGTTGAGACAGACTGTTCTTCGTGGAAGATGCCCACCCACCAGATTCAGATGGGTTAAACTGATGACATCAGTCGAGTGCCAAAGCTTAAAGCGTAAAGCTTGTGCATTTCAGCCACTGAAAATCATTAACGGCTTTTTCAGCCTTCCTGAATGTGGAACTTGCTGTATGTTTGACGGATCTTTTGGTGGCATCTTGGGTTTGGATTTCTTTTTTGTGTTTTTTTTTTATTGTTTTGTTTCGAAGGTTCTTTGTAGGTTAAAAAAAAAACCAACCAACCAAACAAAAAAAGCCACCCCCCCCCAGTTGCCTAAAATGGTTAATAACATATCAGAATACTGATTTGGTCAGATAGATTATATTGCAGAACCAGCTGACAGGTCATGCTTAACCAGTGTGTGAAACACAAGCTGCAGCTCTAAAATCTGAAGTAAAGCTTGCATAATATTTCTATGTCTTCACTGGAAATCATGTATGTTTAAAAGCTCTGTCCAGGTAAAACAAAACCTAAACCACAGGGTAGCTCTTGATTTGCATATGTGTCACATTCTCCTATAACTAAATAAAGAAATAAGTAAATAAATAAATAAATGTAAGTTTAAAAAAGTTTTGGTAATGCTACTGGCATGTATGAGAGATCCTGGTTTCTGTTAGATGAATTGAGGTCAGATTTTATACCACAATATATTTTGCTTCTCTAAGACAGTTTGTTCTAACCTGTGAGAAAGGGAAAATTCAAAGAAGAAAGGAGATGCAGGAAAAACATTCCGTGTGTTCTTGAGGAGCTAATATGGAGTGCTGAGTGTCCCGTATGCTGTAGTTGATTTGTGTATTATAATGAAACTCAAAAATAGGTTTTCAGAGCCATTTTTGAAACTTTAGATACTTTGTGCACTGTTGCATTTTATGAACTGTTAGAACAATCCTTGAGGTGCAGGTCAGGATGTAACATATTTTAAAGCAGAAGCTCTAGCTGCTGCCATTGTTGCCTATAATCTTTAATGTTATCTTTCAACTTTACCTCCTGCTCTGCAGTAAATATTCAATGAAGATAATATTTTTGTGTTTAAAAAGTAGCAACATGTCTTTTATAGAAAGTATAGGTAGGAAATAATCTAAACATCCTGGATATTGTAATCCTAATTCTGCAATTCAGGGATTTACATGGTCTCATATTTTTAGCACAAATAGCTCGGCAATTTTGGATGAAATAGCTTTGGGTCCAGACCATGTATTTGATCCTTCTGCATCTCCTGTCAAATAACCTGGCAATGTGCTTCTACACTGATTTGTGCTTTCTTTCTGTCCCTACTCTCTTTCTCCCACTCTGTTATTCACTGAAAATGTTGTTATGCAGAAAATGTCCAATAATTTCCTCTCTAATTTTGCAGTTAACCTTGGAACATTTGATGGTATGTGTATTGATTTAGTTAGTTCTTTTTAATTACTGAAAAGTTTAAAGGGAATTATTATCAATGTAGGTAAAAATATATTTAGTCACTTTCTTCTTCTAAATCAGCCTTTGCATTCTGTTCCTGTGGAACGTGGGACCAACTATAATAAAAGTAGTCCAGTGGAGTCATGAGCCACTTGTCAGATATGAGCTTCAGCACATCTGTCTTTGATCAGCACTGCATGTTACAAGGAGTTGTGGCTGTATGGAAGGAAAAATGGGAGGTTTTGTTTTGTCACTCTTGTCACTCTCCCTGTCAAAAATACTTACAGTTTTTGTTTCTTCTTTGCAGAGATTCTGAAGGACCTGGATGATTACTATGAAAAATTTAAACGGGAGACAGATGCTGTGCAGAAAAGAAGAATGTTGCACTGTATACAGAGAGCCTTGATTCGAAGTCAGGAACTGGGGGACGAGAAGATCCAAATCGTCAGTCAGATGGTGGAGCTCGTTGAGAACAGAACAAGGCAAGTGGACAGCCACGTGGAACTGTTTGAGACTTGTCAAGAGACTAATGACACCACAGGAAACAGCGGGAAAGCCAGCCAGGATAAGTCAAAGAATGAGACAATCGCACAGGCTGAAAAGCCCAACAACAAGAGATCGAGGAGGCAAAGGAATAATGAGAATCGAGAAAATGCCTCGAATAATCATGATCATGATGACATCACCTCAGGAACACCAAAGGAGAAGAAAGCAAAAACATCCAAGAAGAAGAAACGATCCAAGGCTAAAGCAGAGCGGGAAGCTTCTCCCCCTGACCTTCCTATTGACCCTAATGAGCCAACATACTGCTTGTGCAACCAAGTCTCCTATGGAGAAATGATAGGATGTGATAATGATGAGTGCCCCATTGAATGGTTTCACTTTTCTTGTGTGGGACTCAACCATAAACCAAAGGGCAAATGGTACTGCCCCAAATGTAGAGGAGAAAACGAGAAAACTATGGACAAGGCATTGGAGAAATCTAAAAAAGAAAGGGCATACAACAGGTAGTTTGTAGACTTTCCATAGTAAAGGAAAAAACCCACCAAACCAGTGTATTTATTGTCAGTGTCACCTTTGTTGAGGTGAAAGGATTGTAAGATGTATATTTTTAAAGGAGGTTTAAAACTGAACCATTCCTGTTACAGGGACGGCAATAAGAAATTTTGGTTTTCATTTGGTAAGCTGTAACAAGAATGTGGTCTGTGGACCAATGTATTCCAAAAGTAAAATTATAAGAATATTCGGGTGTTTCTTAAAAGATAAATGAATAAATTTTTTTTATTTCTTTTCTTCTTTTTTTTCTTTTTTTTTTTTTTTTTTTTTTTTAGTGCTGGTAGCACTCTACCCATTAAAATTTTGACAAATGTCTCTGAAATGTAATTTTGTTTTCTTTAATGAAAAATATTATTTACCATTTGAGCAAAATTGTTAAATAGTTTAACCACCTGGCTGTATCTGAATAAAGCTGCAATACATTGCAAATGTAACTTCTTTTGGTGATAAGCTAGAGCATACAAAAGGAGGGTAAAAATTTGGTTCCTGCTACAAAGTGTCAGTATAACAGTTCAATAGCAAATGTTTAAATAGGGTTAGAGGATTATTTTTTAAAACAAAAAGTTAATGGTTAAATTTTAAACAACAAATATTTTATATGCTGGCCAGGTACCATAAAGGCCATTTTAAAATGATTGAATATGTTTTATATTTAACCGGGAAGTGGTTTAGTAATGAGACATAACATAAATGAAGCTTTATACTGTCACAGATAGTGGTGTAGCAATCCTTAATTTGTTTAAGTTGTATAAATGTACATTTCAAGTGGAGTTGCACTTACTGTATTATACTTGGAAATGCAGCCAAATGCCATTGTGTAACCAATGTGCATTTCCTGCTGTATGTATGAAAATTGTACAGATGTGATATTATGAAATAAATGAAATGACTTTGACAGTTTGCTTCTTTAGCAATCTTGTTTAATGATCATTCATATAGCTCAGAAAAACGAGAAATTAGTCTTTAACCTCAGAAGCTCCAGCGAGCTGCTGCTGGGAAGCCTGAAACTGTTGTAGTGGTAACCAAATTACAGTTCTGATAATGAATCTTCATAGAGCATGTGGTCATAGGAGAGCCAAAGTAGCATTTAACTTTCCATCCAAATCTTCTAATTTTGTGCTTGTAGTCACCCCCAGACCCAGACATTTATCTGAAAATCAATAGTACAGAGCCGGTCTTGTTCAGTTGTTTTAATGCTTTTTTTCACCGTGGATATAAATGACTCCATGTTTGTTATTGGGATCTTTTGCATTTCAGCATTTTCAAAGTATTGCTCTAGCTGTTCCAGGGCAGGCCTTTTTATTCTTCATGGTCACCCCAGACAAAAACGTACTTGCTATGACCCAGGTGCTTTGGCAGGTATCCAGTGCTCTATCCCTTGGATGGATAATAAAGCGTGGTCAGGCTGTTTCTTGCACTGGTGTGGCTGGAGGGGCCAACATTCTGGCTGAGAAGATTTCATCTTCCTGTCACCCTGCGGGCCTTCATCCAGGTGAGAAGGAACGGGACCAGCAGGAGGAAGGCCATGGAAGCGAAGGTTGTGAAATCCAGTGGATCAGGCAAAAGACTCACATAAAAAGACGGGAGCCTGGGGTTGGATTTTTTTTTAGAACACAGCCTTCTCTGTGTATAATGGTGGTGGTTTGTTTCCTGAACAGTGAAGCCATACCACAGAAATGACGCTTTCCCCCCCATGTTTTCCAGAAGATTCTTCTGTAGGAAGTAAGGTTTTGGATCTAGCTGAACATAAGACAGCTGAAGGGATTCAGTGTTTTCTTAAGATGTACTGACAGGCCCCAAAATGTACTGCATCACCTTGCATGAATATTCCCTGCCAAACAGACATGATCACAGTGACAAGTAGTCCTGTTTTACTTCTAAATAGGTGCACTAAGTGTGTGTGTCTGCATTCGTGTTCCCAGTCCCTACAGACCTTCACGCTGAGCCACCTGTGCCCAGGGCAAGTGCTTGCTCCGAATCAGTCTCTGCTCCCGAGGTGGTTTAGGGTTGATGTGTAATTATTCTACTCTCTTATCCTTCCTTCTCTTTTCATCTTTTCTCTAAAGCCTTCTGGTTTCCCATTCTCCCTATAATACACTTACGGGTCTTTCCCGCTCCTCTCTCCCTGCACCTGCTGTTGTTGTGGCTGATGCTGATGTTTCTCGTCTTCTGCCTCAGCTGTCCTGTCGTTCTCCCACCAGCCTATGCTGAGAACATCAATACTTAGCAGCAGGACTGTACTAGCAAAACCCCAGTGAAACTTTATTTAGGAACTAGTGCAGACAGGGTTTCAAACCAAGCTTTTTTCACAAAATGTCTGCATTGATTCTGCGGGATATTTTGAATGTGAAAAGCCAGAAGGAAACAAAAAAAAAATGCAAAAGAGGATGGTAAGAATGTTCAGCTATAGATGGATCAGTAGAACCATATTTATACTGCCCTTAAATATTTCCAGCTACTGAAGGCTGGCTGTGGTCTTGCATTTTTCAGTCTTTTGCTGAAGACAGCTGCTGATCTGTAAAGCAGCTTGGAGTTACGTCCTTTCCACATTTTTTCCCAGGGTTGTGTTACCTTCCCAACTGACCCTGTTGCAGGCTGCAACACTGTTTTGCTCCTTGGCCCTGAGGGCTGAGTGGGCTGGCACAGAGCAGCCCGAAGGTCTGGTTTCAGCCGATGGGCACGATTAGTTGGATGCAAGGGACTCTACAGTGGCACTAAGCTCTTTGCTGATGGAAGTGGAGCCATCTTGTGTTATACTGACACATTGCCAAGTGCTGCCGGCTGTGCAAACTTTGTCCTGGCTTCGGTACTTGGTCTAAAATGCTGTCTTAGTTATTCGCAGTGAATTTAATGGCCACAAGAAGCGTCCATCTTTTGAGCCAATATTTGTTATTTCTGCATGACAGTTCAGCTACTTTGCAAGCTTTCTTATTTTGCTCAGCAGAGTGGTTTGGGGAGATCATCTGCCCGGTTTGAGAAAACATGTGACTCTCTTGGTGACCCTTTCCCACTGAGGCTGCCAACAAAAGGTTTGAGTGAGAGGGAGGCTCTTCTAGGATCTGAGATAAGGCTTCATCTCCATTTCCCACGGGTTAATAAACAGCTCTCAGGTGTTGCAGCATTAATGCAAAGTATAGAAATCATCGGGTGTTTGCTGAGGAGGAAGTCCCAGCATTAGGAGTCACAAACTTCTTAAACTTCTCATTGAAATAATTCAGGCAGCTGTAATTGCTGCTCTTCTGTGTGGTAGGGGTAGCAGGTATGTCTGTATTGTGTTGCTGAACCCTTGAGCTGATGATAAAGTCCTCCCAGCTACTGAAAAGCTCGGGTTCAACACTCAAGTCAAGGGAGCTGACAGCAGACCTTGCCCCTGAGTCGTCCCTGTCCTCAGCAGCAGATTTGTTGTGCAGTGGGGCAGCTGGCAGTGCAGAACTGGTGCTGGAGGCTTGAGCTGGGAAGTTAAAGGCATCAGTCAGGGGGCCCTTTGGGTGCTATGTCAGCTCCAATTGCAAAATATTCCCAGCAAGTTGGGGAAAGAGTGAGAGAACCACTGCAAGCCTGAACCAGCAGAGCAGAGCATCAGTTTCAACATCTGAAAGCATCCCAATTAAGCAGAACTGCTGTCTCCGTTGAGCAGCAGCAACCTTGGCCATGTGTATCATTAGGTTTAAATAGGTTTCTTACTAATTAAGCACAGTTGCTGATAACCTGTAGCCTAATTTCCTGGAGCATAGAGAATAAATATGATTGAATTGGACTGTTTTAATTTTTCATAGAGCATTTTTAGTTAATCTTTTAAATTGTAATAACAATGAAAGAGATAAAAACACTGTAAACTGCTTCAAAGAATATAATAAAAAAATCTGTAAGATAAATGCTTCTAACAATATCTTCGTAGTGAAATCTGTTGTTTTACTTAGATTTATCATCATTCTCATGGCCTATTTGCTGTATGTACATAACCCCCCCCAACCCTTGTGCAGGAATTGCTCAAAAGAGTTAATAATTTCTGAGTATGAAAGGTAGTGTGAGCAAAAGTAGTGTGAGTGTAAAAAGAGTAATATGAGTACTGTAATGTCAAAAAATAATCAATCTAGTAATGATCCATGCAGTTTCCTACCTTACCAGCTATTACTGAAGTCCCAAATGCAACAAGCAGGAGGAATTCTACAGTAAGGAAGAGCAGCAGAGCAAATGCAGTATGTACAGGAAGTGCTGTAAACGGAATTAAGGTTTTTTTCCTGAGTTTAGGATTACGTTTGCAAGATTACTTTTCCCAGTAAGCATTTATTTTTGTTGGTAGTTAAAAAAAAAAATCAAAGGAATCTCTGTCCTGTCTCACAATAGAAAAGCTGCATTAGTGGCCTGGACAGTTGTGGGGGCTGGTGGCGTTCCCCAGTTGCTGCCAGGATTCCCAGGTTAGATTGTTCCTTCGATTCGCTTTATAAACAGCTTGCCAATGATGGAAGGAGAAGAAAGGTGGGTTATACCAAACTTTTAAAAACAGGTATCTGTATTTGAATTTTCAGCTCTTACTTGAGCATTGTAGGTTGACTTTGTGGCTGAACATCCTGCATTGGGTCTGGGCGAGATGGAGCCCGGCCCTCACAGTGCTGTGCCTTGCATTGGGAGCTAGAGAGGAGCTGATAACACGTCCTCAGTTTTGGCTGCTGCTGAGCAGCGCTGGCACAGCCTCAGCGCTGTCTCTCCAACATTCTGCCCTCACATCAGTAGGCTGGCAGGGGGCAAGGTCTTGGGAGGGGACACAACTAGACCAGCTGATCCAAACTGACCAAAGGAATATTCCATGCCACATGACGTCTGCTTGGATATAAAAGCTAGGAAAAGGAGGAGGAAGTGGGGAGCATTCGTTATTTACAACATTTGCCTTCCAGAGCAACTGCAACGAGTCTTGAAGCCTTGCTTCCCAGGAAGTGGCCGGACATCACTTGCTGATGGGAAGTAGAGAATAAAACATTTGGGTTTTTTTTTCCTTTGCTTGTGCATGTGCAACCTTTTGCTTTTGCTTTGCTAACTTGCCTTATCTCAACCTACAAGTTGTTTTCCCTCTTATTTTTCTCTCCCCTGTCCAGCTGAGAAGAATAAGTGGCTTGGTGGGCACCTGGCATCCAGCCCTAGTCAGCCCACCACAGTCCTTTTTGGTGCCTGATGTGGGGTGAGAAAACAACACCTATTTATATATACTGCCTGCCATAGTAGTATTAGTTATCCAGTAGCAAGCTCCTGTGGGGAACACAGTTTGTTGGCTGCACTGCTTATCTCTTTATTTTGCTGAGTTTGGGAACATGTTAATACAAACAATGGCTCTGTGCTTTTCCCTGGCATTGATGGCCTTGCTGTGCTGGGGGAGCAATCTTGTGGAGACAATGAGGGAATACATCTCTCTCTTCCTACCCGGAATTGATGTGGATTCTTTTATTATGCAGGCTCCCACAGTCCTTGTTCATCCTTACACAATCTGTTTAGTTAGTACTGTAACCATATCATGGGCTTTGTGGAATCTGATGTCGTGGTGGTGTACAAGAAAACAAATTTTGAATGAGGTGGTATCAAAACGTTCCCTGAAGAAGTCAGTTCTTGGGTGGCAGGGTGTGTGGAAGGATTTGGGCAGGTTCCTAGGGCGGTTATCACCTCCCATTGCCTGGGAGTTTGTACCTGAGCAGGTAATCAACCCTGACAAACTGACCCATCAGCTGATAGAGGGGTGCCTTGCTCAACCCAATGAAAACCAGCAGCTTCTAGCCCTGTGCTGGGGCCTGGCATGTGCCTACCGAGCCACTGTTCAGTACTCTCAGAGGACTGTGACTGAGGCAGGGACCCAAACTGTGTTTGAGGACATGATGGTTGAGACAGGAACCCAGACCACAACAACTACTGTAGCTGTCCCTGTAATGGAAAAGAAAAGGTGGACAAGGAGAGCTACAAGTCCTTATTGTCAATTAGAAAGGGAGGAAGAAGAACAAGAAGAAGAAGAACAAGAGCAAGAAGAAGAACAAGAACAAGAAGAACAAGAACAAGAAGAAAAAAAAGAAGAGGAAGAAGAAGAGGAAAAAGAAAAAGGAGAAAATGAAGAAAAGGAAAAAGAAATAGAAAAAGAAGAAAAGGAAGAAGAAGAAGAAAAAGAAGAAAAGGAAGAAGAAGAAAAAGAAGAAAAGGAAGAAGAAGAAAAAGAAGAAGAATCATCAGGAAAGGAAGGGTCAGATCAAGAAACCAATCCTTCAAGAAATAACTCAAAGAAAAGAGTGAAAGAATTTAAACAGGAAACAGAAATTACCCAGTCTCTGACATCATCAGGACTTCAAGACTTGCAGAAAGATTACAGCCGCCAGCCAGGTGAGCGGATTTCTGCCTGGCTGCTTCGATGCTGGGATTGTGGGGCTGATGGTCACCTACTGGAGGGTAGGGAAGCCCAACAGCTGGGATCCCTTGCTAGAGATTGGGGAATTGGAAGAGGAATTGGAAAAGAAACAGCAATTTGCAGTCTCTGGAGACGACTCCTCTCAAGCGTGAAGGCAAGACATCCATTTAAGGAAGATCTTGTGAACTCCCCAGGAAAGTGGACCACTGCAGATGAAGGTATCCAGTACCTGAGAGAATTAGCAGTGCTGGAAGTCATCTATAGTGATCTAAAAAATGATAACATCTCTAAAGATCCAGAGGATGTCCCTTGCACAATGGCCATGTGGAGGAAGGTCATTCAAAGTGCCCCTGCATCATATTCTAACAGTTTGGCAGCAATGTATTACCCAGAAATGGAGACACCAACCGTAGAGAGAGCATCTTTTTGGCTCCAAAACTTAGAAGAAACTCTTTGTACCTCCTCATCCCCACAGGCCAAAACCTCAGCTATCAGGAGTAGTCCAAGAAATGAGTCTTCTCCTTCCCTGATTAGAGGGAAGAAGAGCCCCAGACACATGACACGTGGTGCACTGTGGTTCTTTCTGTGTGATCAAGGGGAAGATATGAGGAAGTGGGATGGTGAACCCACCTTTAAGCTGGAAGCCCGTGCCCATGAACTGAGAAAGAAGAGAGCTGAGAAAGGAGAGAGCTGTGAGAGAAGAGAGAAGGAGGCATCCAACAAAGCTGTCAGTGTAGTTTCTGCAGACACCAGACAGCAATCAGCAACCTCCTAGACACAGAACTGACATGACCTCTCTTGATCCTGGCAAGGGGACTTCTGATCTGGCACTGTAAGGGTCAGACAGTGAATGCTCTAACCAGGAAAAAGAAGAGAGGGTCCCTCCCTTCTGCCAGGAGGAGGAAAGGGATGACTGGATGTATTGAATTTGATAACCTGGCACATCAGATCCACAGAAGTATATAAGGCTTTGGTAGATACTGGTGCATAGTGTAGGCTGGTGCCATTGGGGTACAGGGGCTCAGAACCCATCTGGATCTCTGGATTGACAAGGGGATGCCAAGAATCATCTGTTTGGAGGCTGAAGGGAGCTTAACCGGGGACAAGTGGGAATAGTGCCCCATTGTGACTGGCCCAGAGGCTCCTTTTATCCTTGGAAGTGACTGTCTCAGGAGAGGGTACTTCAAGGACCTAAAGGGGTACCAATGGATTTTTGGTGTCGCTACTGTGAATACAGAGAAGATCAAGCAGTTATGCACCCCACCTGGCCCCTTAGAGCATCCCTTCCTCATAGGATTGCAGCAAGGTGAAGAACAGCTGGTGCCAGTTGCTACCAAGAGAGTTCATCAGCAGCAGTATAGCACCAACCCAGATTCCCTGGCTCCCCTCCATGAGCTGATTCATCAACTGGAGAGCCAAGGAGGCACCAGCAAACCTCACTCACCTTGTAACAGTCCCATATGGCCAGTGCAAAAGTCTGATGGAGAATGGAGGTTAGCATAGGCCTAAATGAAATCACAGCACCCCTGAGTGCTGAATCTAGACATGTTAGAACTCCAACATGGAGTCTCAAATACACCCGGAATCGACTGTCCCAGGGGGTGGAAACACAGCCCTACGATCTTTCATGGGTGTATCACATCCCTTATCACCCACAAGCCTCTGGAAAGATTGGGAGGAATAATGGACTGCTGAAGACTATATTGAGAGTTGTTGGGCAATGGAAGAAATGGCATGCAAATTTAGCAGAAGCCACTTGGCTGGTTAACATTAGGGGATCTGATAACCGCCCTGGTCCTGCCCAAGCTGTGGGAGGAGATAAGGTCCCTGAACTACACATAGGGAATTAGCTGGGGAAGTCAGTGTAGGTTTGTCCTCCCACGGGAAAAGGCAAACCCATTCGTGGGATTGTCTTTGCCCAAAGACCTGGGTGTATTTGGTGGGTAATGTGGAAGGATGGGGAGACCTAGTGTGTGCCTCAAGGAGATTTCACCTTGGGGAAAAATTAATCTGTGGTGTGAGTTTTATGTTGCAGGAAGTAAAGTAGCAGAAGTGACATGGACTGGTGAAGAGTGAATTTTGTGGGGAGCAAGGCGAGTGCAACGACAACTCAAGCCAGGCTGGTGTAGGTGCCCAATGATCAAGTGTGCTGCTTCTCCTGTCCTGAGCACCCATCCTGATGGAAAGAAATCCAAGTTATGGACTGTTTCTGAACATCTGGAGGGGTGGAGGAAGCCCATGGAACGGGAAAATTATATCTGTCTGTGAAAGGACTGAGAATAATAGTTAATGAAAATGTATGGATCTGTATGTTTGGTATAAAGATGGTTTAAGGATGTTTAAGGTGTAAGTTCTGGTAAAACGGGATTTCAGTAATGAGAAGTAAATACCTTGGAATAGTTAGAAGATTAAATTGTGTGGGATCTGCGTATGACACAAATGGTATGGAATAAGGGGTGGAGGTAGTATTTGGTCTGGCTGAGATGGAGTTTGTTTTCCCCATTGCATTGGGAGCTAGAGAGGAGCTGATAACACGTCCCCAGTTTTGGCTGCTGCTGAGCAGCGCTGGCACAGCCTCAGCGCTGTCTCTCCAACATTCTGCCCTCACATCAGTAGGCTGGCAGGGGGCAAGGTCTTGGGAGGGGACACAACTAGGCTAGCTGAATTGAATTAACCAAAGAGATATTCCATACCATATGATGTCTACTCACATATGAAAAGCTAGGAAAAGAAGGAGGAAGAGGGGAGCATTTGTTATTTACAACATTTGCCTTCCAGAGCAACTGCAACGTGTCTTGAGGCCCTGCTTCCCAGGAAGTGGCCGGACATCACTTGCTGATGGGAAGTAGAGAATAAAATATTTGGGATTTTTGCATTTGCTTGTGTGCGCACAGCCTTTTATTTGGTTTTAGTAAACTGCCTTATTTCAATCTATGAGTTGTTTTGCATCTTATTTTCTCTCCCCTGTTCAGCTGAGAAGGTGGGGGTGATAGAGTGGCTTGGTGGGCACCTGGCACCCAGCCAGGGTCAGCCCCTTACACACTCTTGAGGAGATTTCTGGCTCTGCTGTCCTCTTCAATACCTTGGTAGTTCAGGGTAACCATTTTTAAAGACCTTGCATACTATACATGTAGTCACAGTAGATGACTACTACAGATACTGCAGTAACAGAGTATAAAATTAATCCCACCCAGATGGATGGACATTTTGCAGAAGTCCAAATTCTTTTCAGAAATCTAACTTCCATCCAAATTTTAGGAAAATCTAACTTCCATCCAAATTTTAGGAAACTAGTGATGTAGGGAGCAAAATATGTGTCTGAAGTGGCAGGATTCCTTGTGGTACAGTAATTGGAGTTTATATGAGACTGCACTGTAAGCACCATGTGCCTGTGCACTGAGCCTGACACTCCCAAAAAATGTTTCAAGGCAATTCCTTAATGTAGTCCTATGCACAGTAATGTTAATTTTTAAGGTGCTTTAAATTGTTATTTTCCATAGTTTAATATGTCAGTCTGCTTCTGTGGCCATCAGCTGAGACTGAGGGGTGGGACACACTGCGTGGGATCTGCAGAATGCAGGCAGTAGGTGATGGTGGCACATCAGTTGTCCAACACTGATGCTGGCTGAACTGGACCTGAACTTCTGCTTGTTCTTCTTGCTCTGGGGAAAGGATCCTGATGCAAAGAATATGCAGCTGTCTCTTGCATTTGGCTAGCTGACAAGCGAGGCCATAAAAGGCTAACATACCCCAGGCTCATAGCTCAGCATTATGGAAAAAAACCCCAAACCAAAAACCCCTAAAAACCTTATAATAAACTTGGATCCATTAAGTGAATAATGCAAAACTTGGCTAAGACTGATAGAGTCACCTTTATGTTCTCACTTTGTGGAAGAATTAATGCAATTTAAATAACCTCAGCGGTATACATCCTGAATTCCCTCATCATACAATACACTTTGCTAGTTCAATTTTTTATTTCAAAATAAATCAAACTTGGAAGGGAAAATAGGTATTTAGTGATAAGGATTAGAAATACAAGTGAATTGTGTGCAAATTATTCACCTGCATACAGAAAGGAATGTTTTGCAATGTTAATTAAAAGATATATATCAGGGGACTTTTCTTTCTGCCAGTCTTCTCTCTCCTTGAGGTTCATGTGGTTGCATCTGAAATAAAATGCTCTGTTCTCATAATAGCTTCTTCAGTCTTATGACTTTGGGAACAGACAATTTAAGGAGAGCTCTATCAGTAAAAGATGAATTGTTAGATTCATGTTCCACACAGTGATTTTATTCAACAACTAAAAGATTAAAGGTAATTCTTTTGGGAAAGTCCCCTGAGTTTGAATGCTTTAGTTTGTAGGTGTCTTTGGAGGACACTGGAAGCAGAAGGAAATAAATGTAACATGTCTTAAACTTTAATCAAATCTAACCTATGGTCAGAGTTACTTTAAAACTTTGATCATGATCATATAATTTTGGCATAGTGTCACTGAAGAAGAGTAATATGATTTTTGGGATGCCCTGATTTTTTATTTCCATGCTTTATCAGGATTTTATTTATTTTATGTTTTGTCTCAGTTTTTTGTCTGCTGACCCTATTCTGCTTGAATTGGAGACAGCTTCAAGAAGACAAAAGTAGTATTTTTAAATTAAAATTACTGATACTGTTCTCCATCTTTGTTATCCACACTATTTTACTTTTCTGGGAATGTAGAAGATGTGGTGAGATCTTTTTTATGCTGAGCCCTTAAAATCAGCACAAAGAAACTTTAACAAAAGGGAGAGACTTGCAAAGAGTGGAAGTAAGGCTACCATACTGAGGTAAACAGTGGGACTTCGCTTTCAAAAGTAATCCTCCCTGGGCTATAATAGATTTAAATGAATTCTATCTAAATGGGCTCAAGGGAAATAGAGCATCAAATTTCCAAAAAAAGATAAACACAAATTATATGGCACTCCTACTAGCTTTGATGAAAGGACTGGAGGCTGTTATATGTTGGGGCAGGAGTGACGTTTTGCAAAGCCGGAGCTGTGTCATGCTGTACAAGAGAATACAAAGAACTATTAGAAGTGGGTTTCCAGGGTGTCCTACCATCCATAGTTGTTATTTTATGGAAGGCACCACTGGCCAGAAGGTAGCACTCATATCCATGGAGATTTCAAGGGAAGCCAAAGAACCTTCATTGTTCAAGTCAGAGGCCAAGGGTTGTCTTACTGTGTCTGACAGAGCAGAAACAGACAAAATTATATTTGACAACTCACTGTCAATCCATAGCTAAGCAAGGTTCTCAAAAAAGCACAAATATTAACTTTCATTAATAAATTGTTCATATTTTCCATAGGTGACTGAGGCAAATGTCAGATGATTGTATTTCTGGAAATATTAAGTGAAGAGATCTGTTATCCAGTGCTATTAGTGATAAAAGATGAAAACAAAGGAACTTCTGGAGGACAAGTTGAAAAGGTTTGCACCAAAGCTCAGAAAGGTGTATTTTTATTTGTAAAACTGATGTAAATGTTATTTTAACAGTTTCAACTAACTTTAGGAGGGTTCATTGTCCCATCCTTTATAACATAGGGCTTTTTAGATTAATTTCTTGCTTGAAGTAAGGACTGGAGCTACAGACTCAGATATGCTATCTGTGCAGGTGGCTCCTTTCTATGCTGGACCTTCACCTGTGTCTTTTCAGACAGCAGAGATTTCCCCTAGTGAAAATAAAGGTAAGGCATCTTTACTCTGTAGCAAGCAGCTGCTAGAGGCTGTTTCATTAGCACCTTGAAAACCCTGGTCAACAAAATTTTTTGTTTCTGGGATCTCTATTTTTATGGAAACCACTCAGGACACATCCTCCTGGTAGGTAGACAAGGACCACCCACACATACACACTCTTTTTTTTCACTCTTTTGTTTGTGTGTGGGTGTATGTTTCAGAAGGGTGCAGTAGACAAGATGAGTGGATGTGTTTCATTTTCTGCAATATACTCAATGAACTTTTGAAGGCTTATCTTTCTCCTTGCCTGTCAATTGCTTCTGGAGGACAGTCCCTGGTAGTGGATGCACACAGTGGATTGGCAACTTCTGTACATGCTTGCAGCACGAGGTGACAGTAACAGCAGAGCCACTTTTCCTTGTCCAGCACTGATGAGCTTGGACAGGCTTTAGAGGACAAGGTTGTGTTTCTATAGCAGAAGCAGAAAAGATTCTTATAGGGTTGGAATTTCCAGCTGTCTGAAAGAGAATTTCCCTTCAAGGGTACATGAGCATTTCTCATTCCACCCTTCCGCTCCCCCCAGATAATTTTAGGTAAACTGGGATGATCAAAAAGATGGCCATAGGAGAGATGTGAAAGGATTTTACATAAATTATGCCAGGTGCGATGACCTTTTGTATGTAGCAGCATGTGGCAAAGGTTGTTATATATGATTGTCTTTAAAAGAACCAGACTCAAAATTTGGGGAATGATTGGCAAATAAACCTTGTTTCAGTCTCTGGGAAAACTGGGCAGTCCATTTCTGGGCACTTGAAGAGGAATGAGAGCCCTCAGAGCAGCTTTACACAGGCAAATCATACCTGCCCAGCCTGTTTCCCTTCTGTGATAAAATGACCACAACTGTGAATGTAGGGAGAGCACTGGATCTCATTTACTTTGGCTTTTGTGATGCGGGTGCAGCTCATGTAAACTTTAGCAAGGCTTTAAAATGTTGTCTCCTGCATTATTCATGCATCTAAATTTGGAATTTGCAGTCTGAAGGGGTGGGGATCTAGATGGGCAAGCAGCTCTTGGATGGCTGTGCTCAGAGGATCACTGTAAGGGGTCATATACCTTCTTCCTGGGAGCTGGTCACGAGTGGAGCATGCAGGTCTGTGCTGTCACCTGTCCTGTTTGACACCATTACCCTGGAGGAAGCCATAAAGAGCTCTTCACCTTGACAAGGCTGCCAGTGCCACCGAGCTGGAATGATGGTACCATCCCCAGGCTCGGTGCTGCCATCCAGAGGGACCTGGACAGGCTGGTGTGGGCGTCGGGCAGGAGCCCTGTGCAGCTTAACAAGGATAGCTGAATTCATGCAGCTCTCTAGAAGTCTGCAGGGAAACACCCACTAACTCTTATTTCAGAGATAAGAATCCATTGAAACACTGGAGACAAGTTTGTTGTTTCACCCGTGGGGATCAGCACCATAAAGAAAAAGCAAGTAAGCAGAGTAACCCTATTAGCCCGTGCTTAAATGATCCTGACACAAGTTTACAGCTCTGCAAAGTGTCTTCTTTGGTTTTTTTCCCTTGGACAAAGATTCTCCATGGTGGTTTCTGTCAAAGAGAAATGGATGAAAATAAATCACCAGCTTTTCAGAACCTTTTCCACAACTGGGATGAAGGAGAAGGGAATCCCTGGATTATGTAATTTTTTATGCAATTATTCGTGTTTTAGTTTTGCTCTGCCTCAGGCAAGTTCACAGCTTCCCACATCTTGTTTATGATAAATTTTAGACAAATTTAAAACTTGACAACTATTTTGGGCTACTGTATTTTTATTACTACTTCAGCACCTGGAAGTGAACAGAGCTGTTTAAAATGCTGGCAGTGGTCTCAGAAGTCTCATGCTAGAATGCTACTTCTGAGTTTCTCAAATAAACTTCCACAGCAATGGGATTTTCTGAGCTTAGCCATCCACACGACTGGAGCAATGTGGAACTTTGGTGTTGGATTGGTGTTTTCATTATTGCAATTTCCTTTCTATATATCCTGTAACTCAGGAAACAGGAGATTTCCGGTGAAGAAACCACATTTATCAGAAAGGAAGGTGAAATTTTTCATGTAAAAGGTGAGAGAAAACAGCCTAGGATTGCACACAGGCCTACGCTGTGGACTGTGTGCAATCCTGGTGCCTCTGCAGCCTTGTCCTCTGTGCAAATGTGAACTCCCAGCCTGGAATGGCTGTGTTCACTGCCACTCTGATATCTGGAGCTGTGTGGGTGGGCACATCAGCACTGCCACACCTAAACAAACTACAGTGATGTTCTAGGCTCTAGGAAGAAAGGAAATTTTTCCAATGGAGCTGAACCTGGTCCAAGACACATCTATGGGATGCCACTTGCTAAAGTGCTTAAGGCTGCATGTCCTGGGACCTGGGCATGAAAGATTCAAGCACTGGGGATCTATGTCCACTTTTGTGTTCCAAAGTGTGTCCCAGAAGCTGGGGAGAGGGTCCCACACAGCAGGTTTATTTAGGGACACAGTCATATTTGGGACTGGTTTGGAAAAGAGTTCTCTGCAGCAGCAAGGTGTTGCTGGATATTTTGTCTCAATTTTTCTTCAGCAGGCCCAAAGAAAAGTGCAAGTGTCTGGCAAAGTCATGGAGCAGGAGAAGGGTGCTTTAATCTGTTGCAAAAGTAGCAGTTTTGAGCCTTGTGGAGGGTTGGCATGAGACAAGGATGGAATGAGCAAGTCCCTGTCCCTTTGCGTGCCCTGGAAGGACATGGGGCAGGGTGCTCCAGAGGGCCATGGGGTCATGTCCAGCCCTAGAGAACATGCAGACCTTCAAGAGGTGTTTTTCTTGTGGTAGTGTGCCTGTAAATCCACAGCTTATTGGTTTGCTGCAATTTATCTGCTTTATGCTAATAAAGAGCTGTTTCTGCAACTTTTGAATTTATTTAGCCCAAAGCAAGACCAGCCAGCTCTCTTGTGTATACTGGAAGCCCACTGTAAAATCAAGAGTGAAGATGAACATAAATGAACCCAAAGAACATGTGCTGCTGGAGAAGCCTGAGAATTGGGACTAAACTGTCATTCACATGCACAAGCACAATTCCTACTGATTTCATGTCTCACATCACTACTATCTACATGCACAGTGTCTTGTCACCCTGTCCTTGCCATCCTTTCCATCTTCCGTGACCAAATTTGTTATCAAATGAGTTCCTACAGCTTTCACCAAAGCCACTTGGAATTTTGAATATGTTTTACATTATATTTTAAGTAGTTGTTTTGTTTTCACACAGTTCAGTACAACTGGAAATTTATTTTGTTGAATTATCAGGTCTTGATTTTTCACAATGCAAATGTTGCTGGGCTTTTCTGAGACTGGACACATTAAATTGCTCCTTATGATTCCCTCTGTCATCATGAAATGTGTCTTGCTCACAACACCTGGTTAAGTGCAGATTTACTAATCATACCATGGGGAAAGTAAAAGAAATTTTCTGAACAGACCAACAAGGAAAATAAATTGGTGTCTGTAAGTTGAAATTTCTCATTAAAATGTTAAAAATATAAATGTAATAGGATGGTAGCACTTAAAACGTGACTCTTTAGAAAAGGACAGAAGCAAAGATTGAAGTCAATACGGACGGAAACCTTGAGACACTCATATCAAAACACATCTCTCCTTGACCAAAGGCCTCAAGCTTGTGTTCACCTGCCTTACATCAGATTCACTTCCAGTATCAGCATCAACACCTCCCCAGTTATCACTGTGTTGTGATCCAAGACCTAAATTTCCATCATGAAAGAGCAGACACTCACCTGACCTGAGCTGTGCTGTGCTGCTCAGGTGGTCCTGCACCTTTTCCCAGGAAGCCATCCAGGGAATGGTAGCTGCCCTTCCACTGCAGTTTGCAGATCAAAGCCAGACCTCTGCCCGAAGAAGATTTGCCTGTAGTCCGTCCTGGGCCCATGGAAGTCCCCATTCAAGCACAAAGAGAGTCTGGAGACACCCAAAAGGAAAAGCTTCTGGCAGCCCCTGGTGCCTTCCCGTGGGGCCAGGGCCACCCCCGCTCTGCTTTGCGGGAGCTGCCTGGGTAAGCGTGGGTGAGGCACGGCGAGTACGAGCCCTATTACACATTTTCTTGTCACTTCCCCAGCAGACCTGGCTGTGTTTAGTTTGTGTTTATTTTGCAGATGATGAGCTGATCCTTTTAGCAGGAGAATGAAGGAATGGCAGCAGGAGCTAGGGTAGTAACACTAGCGTTGCCTCTCCTCCCCATTGTGCAGGAATGAGATCTTCAAGGGTTATGTCACGCTCAGCCTTAAGGAAGGCATGAAATAACAGACAGCTTCAGCTAGTGGCAGAGAAAGAGAAGGAGAGAAAGGGAGATTAAAAAAAGGTCTCTATGAGTAGAAAGTTGACACTGGGATGCTGGCGTCATGTGAGATCTCTGCAAACTGGGACAAACATTTATCCAACCGAGTACAGGCTGGAGCCTGGTTCAGCTGGGCAGTGCAACTGGTAAGCTGTTTAATTGCAGGCCAGCCTACCATGATGTAGTTGTTGGCTACAGTTGTAGACCCATAAATTGTTTGTACACTGTTTGTTTGGGATTTTTTTTTCCTGCATTAGGTATTAAATGTTTTTTTTTCTCTTGGAAATAAAATCAGCAACATGTAGTATTAGAAGAGGTGTTTTAATGGAATGTGATTAGGTTGAGGTTTAAACGGCCAGGTCCCCCTTTGAATACTGATGTTCTCAGTCCATTGTTGCTCAAGCAGCTTTTCACAAACCTCTAACTCTTCTTGGTTTCTTAATTGTTGACCTCCCTGAAAAAAAAAAGTGCTTGAAAAATAAAATTTTAAAAATAGCAGCAGTGCTAGAACAAATTAAATCCATATTTTTGGAAGAGTTGAAAAATACTGATACTTGCTTTTAAAGACTGACAAATTGTTACTTAAGAATTTCTGTGTGGTCTGCAAAAATAAATTTATCCCTATGTGAAAGCAAAGGCTGAAGTAGACAGGAGGTGTTGATGTGTTCAAGTGGCAGAGCAAGCTGATGGGAAGCATGGATGGAACAAACTGGGAACTTGTAGCATGTTCTGAGGAGGGCAGAGCAGGTGGTGATATTTTGGCAGCCAATGTATCTTTAAATGGGGCTGCAGTTACTGGTGTCCTTTACCTTAAGATTTGGCTGAATTTTAATTCTACTTTTTTATTATTTAAAACACTGTTTAGCAAGCAGGGCACTTATGGAAAGGGGTAGCTTTCAGCCCTAGGGAGCAATGCCCTGTCCCTCAGTCTGGGCACAGTTTCTCCAAGCACATTACCCAGCCTTTCCTTACAGGCAGCCATCACATGCCCTCCTCACATGGCTGTGGCCAGGCTCTCCAGCAAGGAATGATGCTGCAGCAGGAGGCACCTGGGAGAAACCACAACTGCTGGGCTCTGGGTCTTGGGTTATTTGTCATCTTGCCTGAAGCTCGAGCTGCCAGTCCCTATTCAGACACCTCCGTGGCTTCACTGTTGTTTCTGCTCCTGTGAAGCCTTTTTTTTTGCCTCATTCATATTCTTGGGAAAGGGGCTAAATTAAAAGAGATTCTGTAAATTGTGTGGATAATATACAGCTTCAGTGATATGGCCTGAACCTTTTATTGGTGACTGTTATATCTTACTGCAAAGCCTTTTTTGTACACAATTCCACCCCACTGGGTTATGGAGAGGTTATTGCTGAGGCAATCATTTTCTTATATTCTTTTTTGTGATTTTGTTCTTTCAGCTCACAGGAGAGAGAAAATCAATGTCCAAAAATGGCATTCAGAGCCAGGTGCACAGCTTGAAAGTGTGATGTAATTTTGGTAAGGAGAGAATGTGAATCAGGAATTTCTGGATGAAATTTCCCGATTTGTGCTGTGCAGAATTCATAGCTTGAGGGATTTCCCTTGACATTACCTTTAATTAGCAAGAATCTTTCAATCGTTTGCTTTCTGCCTTAGCAGCACACGGCAGGTGTTTGGCGTCTGACCGCAGACAGTGACCACTAGGTGCAATCCTGCTGTTTGCTCGTGCCGAGGAGGATGGCAGAGCCTGATTCCTGCTTCCACCTCAGGTTCCTTCTTACCTCTGACCACACGGGGGGCACTGCCAACAGCAGGCAAGAAAAAAGTGCTGTCAGTTCAAGGTATATATGCTCCCCAGTTCTTTTATGGTACAGTAATGTGAAAAAGACCTTTGCCTGGAGATCCACATTTTCAAGAGTCGCTACACGCTTGGGGATGTCGTTTTGCAGGATAGTCAGACCAGAGCTGTGTGTCTCAGAGCTGGGATCACACCTACTAGCAACCAAAGCAGCACAAGTCTCTATTCACATTTAGAGTTCTTGTACTGTATCAAAAGACATCCAGAAATTTTGCCAGGTATCTCTTGGTTGTGCCAAAGCTGCCAGTGCTTTCACTGGACCCAGTGCACCTTGCACCTCCTTGGTGGACTTCATCTCAAGGGGCTTAACCAACCTTAATCATTCTGTAATCCTTATTTTTCTGCTCAGTTTGCTGGGCCCTGGCATCCTTCCAGTGTGACAATCCTGGGTACTAAACAAATGTAGTACATTTGCTTTGGACACTTGGGGAAGAGTGTCTGTGAGTGTGTGTGTCTGCTCAGGGCAGGAGGGAAACAATGCCCTCAAGGATGGGGTGTCAGATGCTTCCTTGAATTGTGAATTACAGTACTACATAGTGCTTATTAATGTTCTAGGTACAACAAAATAAATTGAATAATTTAGTCCTATTCATCCATTTTCTGATGAAAAGCTACTCTTTTGGACTGGCCTCATTTTCTTTGTCTGCAGCTCTCTGATCACATCCTATTTAATTTCCTCTTCCATCGAGACACCACACTTCCAAATGTGAGTGTTGTAACCATGTTCTGCCTAATTAGCTATAATCATCCTTGTTGAGGGAGGCTGAATTCAGAAAAGTCCAGTAAAAAAATGATTATTTTCCCCCTCCCCCACCATTAGCCTTGGCTATCAGGCTGGTTTTTGTTGTTACAGTGCTAATCACAGCTGGTAGATTTTCCATAGCTCAAAAACCATCAGTAGGGACAACCAGCATGGAAAGCATCTGGTATCTTCTGAAGGAGGATGAAGGCAGGCTTGGGCACCATCCTCCAGCTGGAGGCAGCCAGAAGAGACATTGGACCAAAGCTTAGCTTATGGTGTACTCCTTCCAGAGGGGCTGTTATGGCATTTTGTTTACAGTACCTGAAAGGTTGCACTGCCCACCTCTGGGAATCCATGTCTGCAGGGATTTTAGGAGCCTCCAGACAAGGAGATGCCTGGGATGAATGTTCTTACAGCTGTTACTTTCATGTGGAATTTATTTGCTCTAATATATTCCTTACTTGATTTCTCAGTTGTTGCCCTCCCTGAAAATACTTTTTGTGTAGGTTCACACCCTGGTTTTGATGGACCTTTTCTGTACCTATGCAACCATTCCTCCCCATGAGGGAGGAGCCCATAGCAGGCTGGCATGGAGCTGCTGACCCTGCAGGTGGGCACACCATGGATTTGTCACCTTGGATCCCACTGTGAAACCAGGTTGATAGCTAGGCATCCTACTGAAAGACGTTTTCTTGCAGAAACAGCATGTTGTCTGATGCATAACTGCATGGTTTGGCCTTATGTGTCCAATGTGTGATTGTGCCCTGGGTTGAGCCAGCAGCTGATCCAGCTCTGGGTGGATCTAATGCTGCTCCTCAGGAAGGCACGCTGAGGGCAGTGCCCCCCACTCAATGCTCTCAGGCACATGATGTGATTGTTCATGCTGTGTAAGGACAGGATTCAGACCTGATGATCCTTGTGGGCCCCTTCCAGCTCAGGATATTCTATCATTCTGTGATTCCCTTCTGAGGCTTTGGACACTTAAGAAGCACTGGACTTACAGGGCAGGGCAGCAGCAGCTCTGCTGGCTCTGCAAGGCAATGATACGCCTGCAAGCTGAGGGTCACATTGTAAGGCTTTTCCTGGGATTCAAGAGAGCTTTCTAAATGAACCATAGAGAAAAATGGCTGTAATTTTTCAGAGCTCACAGTATATAAAGATGACATTTACCCAGAGAAGAGCTGTTCCCACAGCATACAGACATCTGGAATACACTGTTAGATTGATCCCTTGTAGCTCAAAATTACCATTACTGTTCAATTGCACACAGACATCTTAAATTATTAATGGAATTCCTGCCTGAGGGTAAACATTGTAGATTCACATTCTGAGATTTTCTAAGAGCTCTTTGATTGCTCACAACTAGGGTTGTTAAATACAGTTATTTGCTTTATACATCTTAAATGGATCAATATCAACTGAAGAAATATCAGGGGGATGGAGAGTGAGAGTAAACGAGTAGGAGTAAAGCTACCATCAGTATCCTGATGTCCACTGCTGTTGTTCTTTCTACTGCCCCTTCACCAGCTTCTTAAAGCCAACTGCCACAGGGGAAAAGTCAGGCTGAGGTGGAAGAAGCTGCTTTGCCTCCTTTCCAGGTTGCTGTTTGTGCTATTCCTCTTTTTGCAGCTGCCTTGGGGTAAGGTTTCCTAAGATGATGTGAGCCAACAGAATGGCTCCCTGCTGCCAGAAGGCGGAGGTTCCCATCTCAGCCCCTGGCCAAAGCTCCTACCACCACCTCTGCCAGGGATGGCATGTGCCAGGCTACTCTCTGAGCCAAAACAGTGGCCAGGTTTTGCCATCATGGTAGGTGAATGGGAACAGGAGAGGGGCTAAGAAGGTGCTAGCCATGCAAGGAAGGTGGTGAGGTGGTGGGATTAGCAGCAGCAGGAGTGGGACTGACTCACTTTTCTCAGTCATGGGCAGCTCTGCAGGTCAGCTGGGCATCCAGCTTCAGCTGCAAGCAGCAGCTCAGCTTTCTTTCTGCAAGTGCTTCCCAGGTGCCAGCCCTCTCCAGGCAGAAGGGAAGAGCCTTCAGGTTCAGGCAGACACACTGTGTGCTGTGTGAGGGTGCCTGCTGCTCATGGTCACAGGAGAAATGCAAGGAAGAATTTCAACCCCCCCCTTTTGGCAGGATGGTGCCATTTGCTATTACAGACTCAGTCATGCAAAAAGAGGAAAGCTCCAGACAAAACTGGCACTTAACCAGAGTGATGAAGCTTTGAAAAATACTTATCTGGACTCTGAACTATGTTTAATTTTTAATTCCCATAAGCAAAATAACTTTCTTGTCAGGGAGAAGAGAGAGTAACCCAACTATTTTCTTTTTAATTCAGCCTAAACTTGTGAAGGCACTGGCATATCTTTTCATATATCAAGATTCATCCTCACTGGATTAACTCATACCATTTCTATCTATTCCATTCAATTTACACATTTCTTCACACAATCCTGCTGCCCTCTGACTTCCTGATAATGTCAGAAAACTTCAGCACTTAAGTGAGGAAAATGGTGATATATTATGCCCTGTAGGAAAAAGAGAAAATCTTCTTCTAATTCTGTGGAGAGAATTGTTGTTATATTTGATGCCCCATTTGCCACAAACAATATCTTAATACAAGCATGTTTCACAATATGTTAGTCTTAAATCAAGCATGTAATTATTAAGACTGATGTAACACACCTAGAATCACAGCACAGTAATTAGTCCTTACAGCGCCATTAGTTTAGAGAATTTTAAAATGAATGGTGACATTCAGAGATATCATTGGCTATGTTCACAATTCCCAAAAAGTGAATCAGATGATTTCATTCATCCCAATGTCAACAAACATGTGGTCTGCTATAATACACACAAATGTATTTGGGATTTGAAAATGAGAATTAATTAACAAGACATTTGGGTCTGGAAAGATTGGATGAGTTTCAAAGCTAGCATTGGAACCATATATTAGGTGGATTCTGTGTCACTTTGCAGTGTGACCCATACATGGTGGGCAAGCACAGTGTAATGCTCAGAGGTAAGCAAACATAAAACATTTAAACCTCCCCAACAGCAACAATATTGTTTTTGACGGAATCACCTCTTAAGAAACTTTTAGGAGGTAAAATATCCCATTGGCAAAGCGTGATCGTTCCAAATTCCCCAGGAAGGAAAAGCACTAGGGATATTGATTCTACAACGTGTTTTTGAAGACTGAAAACTCAAATCTGACCCCTGAAGATGTATTTAGCTAGACTTGACATTCAGACCCTGAAGGCTATGCCAAGGCGTTTGAAAGTCCAGGACTTCGTTTTTAGCTGGCTGTTCCTTCATTACAAATGCACAAATGCCTTTCAAAGTTGACCTAGAAAGAATTACATGACACTAATATTGCAACATGAACCCACCTTCAGAACAAGTTGCACAGCTCTGATTTTCTCTTATACATTCTAGTAGTAAAGCTGAGGTTCAGAAGAGACAGAGCAGTAATTTGTTAGCACGGGAATGCAAAAGCCATCTGACATAAGGCAGGAAAATCCAAAGCTGTGATATTTCAGCCATCTACCAGGGCTTCTGACAAAATTTCCCCAAATGCCCCAAAGTGCTTGAGCACTTTGAGTGTATCACAGTCCATAGTGTGGCTATCAAGGTCAGCGAGGTCAGGCTAATAACCATCATCAAATCAGAGGTATTGCAAACACTTTTCAGACATGTACGTGGTCCAAATCCTTCAGTGGTATAAATCAACCTGATTAGTCAAGGAGGTAATAAAGGGTTCTCTTAAATCAAAAAACCCTCTCTTGCAAGTCTCTCTCCATCAGAGGCATTTTCAAGGGCCATGGGCTGGCTGCCAGGGCTGCTTTCCTAGGCAATGCCCAAACAGAGGAGTTTGTGGGTGAAGGCACTGCACACCCAGGTTTCAGGCATTGTAGTCTACCATTTTATGTGCCTTCCGCTTATTTATTACTCATTGAGCATTGAACATATTCTCCTCAGCTGTGGAAAAGCTGCAGATTTTTGCCAAAAATGTTGTTAGAGAAAGTATTTCTCCTTTAGCTATCAATTGATATTACTAGCTCTTACACTTGCCAGATGACTTATGACAGAAGCATCTCTGTGCCTGACATCCTCCAACACACGTGCTGAGCTGTATGCACTGCTAGTTTGTCCCAAGGCACCCTGTTCAGCAGTTTGCTATATCTGTAAGGAACATCACCACCTCCTGGCTTACTTTGAGATCATTTTATTGCTAGACAAGACTCAAAATGGAAATAAACTATGTTTATTTGATCAAAGTAAAGTGTTAAACAAGTGTAAAGTGCTGGCCTGCTTACAAAAGGCTATACCTGCTGCCCATCCTGTGTTTTAGCTGTTCTTTTGTCTTTGACTGTTCTCCCTGCTTGGCATCCCATTACTGCAAACAAAGTGTTTTTAGCAAAGAAATCCTTTTCTTAACTTTTTTAGTCCTGTTCGCACATGGACATTTTGTTTGCTCTTGAAACGCCAGAGCATGTGGCTTTACAAATGTAGAGTACCTCCATGTTGTGTTGATATGTTGATACTAATGAAGTATCTTTTAAATGTGAGCTGTTTGAGTAGAGAGTCCTTGATCTCCAGTTTTCCTTCATCTATTTACCCTTCTCTCAAGTGTCAAGCAATTTGCAATCATCAGCTGACTTTCTAACATTTTACAAATCACAAACACAGAAGGAGCCCTGGGGGACTGCACTTTTTTGTCTTCTCAGAGATGATGGGAACCCTTTTGTGAACTGCATGAAAATTTGCCACTTACAGAGTCTAAAATGCCTGACTTTGACACACTTCTATTTGTGTAGTTCATGTGGTGCCCTCAGTATCTGCAGGGGCTGCACATGACTGTGGTATCACAGATGTCTGACCCAACAGGCCAAGTGCCAGGGGATTCTCTGGCAGAGCATTGGTGTTTAAGTTTTGTGAGAGAAGGACACTTCAGGAGAAAGTTGAAAAACTAATAAAGTCACCAACACAATGAGCCTCATTGTTTCATTTCAGCCTTTTTTGTCACCATCCTGATCTCGATCTGCCTTGGCAATTTTTTTCAGATTTCTCCCTCTGAAATTGGTGCAATAATAGGCTAGTGAACACCTAACTGGTGAGTTCTATTACTCCAGCCCTGACCTTTAAAATTCAATGCTAACATGGTTTATGGCTAGTGAACAAAAAAAGTAGAACTATTTTTTGTTTAAAGGTATTTTTGTCTCTCTTGCACAGTAATCATTCTCACTGAAGTAATAAAAATTGAAGGATTTGTAGACCTTTGTCTTATATTGAGTACTGAGATGAGAATTAACTCCTGTAGCCTTAGATTAGGCTGTAGGAGAAACAACAGGCAAAAACCCAAGGAGTGGGTGAACTGCTCTGTCTGTGCTGTGGCAAACACAGGGTTAACAGAAGTTTCCTTGCTCACTTGGTATCTTCATCCAAGTGGAGAGCAGCTCAAGAAATCCCTCATGCTTCAAGCGTTCCCCCAGCACTGGATATGCAAGACCTGGGATGCAGAGATCCAGATCACGCGAGACAGACAGCTTTTGTGTCTCACTGCTGCACACCAGCCAGGCCCAGGAGCAAGCAGTGTGATGTGCATGGTATGGGCATGACATATTCACTGTGGGCTGGAAACATCTGGAGCTCTTGCCTAATGGAGAGCTGGTCTCCATGCCCTGTGGTGAGAGAAGAGCTGTGTCTGCACACCCTGCAGGAAGAAGCAAGAGGTCCTCTCTTTATCCTGACAGCTCAGGAGGTATATGAGGGAGGTGGGCTTGCAGGAGAGTCTCTTTAGCAGGTAATGTGCTTCTTCAGGTTGCCCTCCATCTCAGACCAGGCTGCCCTTGGGCCAATGACACTGTGAAGTTGTGGCAGCATTTCTGAGCAGTCCTCTCCCAGGTCCCCATCTCAGCTCTCTCACATGCCTTTCGCAGGCCACAGCTGGAGCAAGGATGGGGTCTGGCTGTTCTGGTGTGTGCACAAACACCAGGCTCTGCAGCATGTCTGCACTCACGGCGTGCACAGCGCTGCCGTGGAATCAATGCACGGTCCTCCCTCAGGTGCCACCTTTGGGGTTTCACAGCAGAAGAGTGGCAAGGCCACCCCAGGTTATTTGGGCTGACAGTGCAGGGGTCTGGTTGCTCTAATGGGGATGGCCTCAACTCCAGCATTTCCAGCTTTCCATCTCCCTTGACTCCCCCAGTCCTCCTGCTCTGACCCATGGGTGACAAGCACATCAGTGAGCAGCTGACTGCTGTCTGCTTCAGGCTTTCAGGACTTTTCTAGGTGAGTTCTCCTGATGGCTTTCCATTAAAATGTGCACCTTCTCCCTGTTAAGAGAGTCTCCCCAGGTGTAAAAGCATTTCTCAAATGTTACAGTAAAAGGCATACAGGGGACACTATTTCCAGTCCACCTTGGTTTCAGGAAGGTTATGGAAAAATGCTGGGTTTGCTGCAGGCAGAGGCTACTCTTCCTCTTCCCTAACAAAGCCATAGCTCTAATTGCTTGCCAAGCAACATGTGGTGAGGCTGTGGTGCCTCCCAGCACAGAACCAGGCAGCCCAGAGTCTCCACAAAGCAGTACGAATGGTCCTCCTCGCTCAGGGCTGAGACTTTCTCCTTGCAGACCCAGTGAGCAGGAACTTCCCCTCCTCAGCTGTGATAGCCCTATGGCAGCACAGCCTGTAGCTCACCCTAGCACAGCTTTCTAAAAAGAGGCTTTGTCCTGCCTGAAGGGAAACACCCAGGTCTCCTCCTACCAGGGTTGCACTGGTGTGATACCACCTATCTATCCTGGTAAAAGTGACTTTTTACTAAATATTTGTTTAGAGCCTGCATTTTTTGAGAAAGGCCAGTTCCATGTAGTTTCTAACAATCGATGCAGATTTTAGGTTGTGGGCACCTTCTGGTGCAGACTGACCATTGTTTGAAAAGTCAGTTCAGGCCAGTGGACAGTGCTGGCCTTTGGTTCTTCCCCAAGGTCACTTTATCCAAGATCTTTGAAGAAACAAGGGTGCAGAAAAGCTTTAACAGTAGCTTTAGAAGTAGGGATATAAAAGTAAATAAGCAGCTGTAAAGAGGATATGGGTGAAGTCTGAGAGAAATTTTTGTGGTGACCTACATTATTCAAAACACTTGTAAGTGATGTAGGAAGAAAAGCATCCATCATGAGGTGGGAGGGTGTGCTGGCCAGAGAATCATAGGATTGTTTAGGTTGGAAAAGACCTCTCAGATCATTGAGCCCACCTGTTAAAGCAGCATGCCACGTTCACCACTAAACCATGTCCCTAAGTCCACATCTGCAATATTATCCCAAGGTATATGAACTGTGACCAGCTGCAGAGAGTTGCAGATCTCATGGTACAAATTAACTGGAAATAAAAGCAGAAGTGAAAGCTGGTGTTACAGCATTCACCAGAGGTCACATAAGGAAAACAATCTTAACTACATACACACAAGTATTGGTGGGCTCTCTATTTCCTCTAAATACATAAAATATCTGATAGTGCTTTGAGAACACCATTTCAGTGCTAAGGAGTAAAGAGACTCTTGGTAATTACTAGGAAAAGAAGGGAACACAAAAGAGCATGCATCATTACACTGTAAATTTATGATGCATCCTCTTTTCATATACTGTCATCTCATCTCAAAAGGTTATCATGGAAATGGAAAAGAGGTACAGGAAATAACAAGAATATGCTGCATAGATCCACTTCAAAAAAGTACTGAATGTGATTCTTCTGCTTGGGAAACAGATGACTGAGGAGAAATATGATGTAGCTCTACAAAATTGTGTGCTGCATAAGAAAATTTATTCACTGCTTCTCACAGAACTGTGGGTCACCAAATGAAACCGCCAGAGACAGCAAATGAAAAGGATCACTTTTTCATGAAAATTGAATTTTTACAAAATACAGATATTTTTGAGCTCATTGGCAAAGGATGTAGTAGTCAAAATTATGAGCAGGTTCAAAAGTAATGATAAACTGATGGAGAGGAGGCAGTCAAGGGTTTTGGGAAATTGGTGTGCAGGTACGCATTGACTGGGGCAGCGAGCCGGGCAGGAGCTGGTAGCAAAGACAGGCAGCAGCATCTGGGGCTGCAACAGCAGGAGCACAAG
>VZUI01040527.1:0-56378 GCA_013401135.1 Cettia cetti
ATAAAATAAAATAAAATAAAATAAAATAAAATAAAATAAAATAAAATAAAATAAAATAAAATAAAATAAAATAAAATTTTAAAAAAATGTTGTGATCTGCCTCTATTTTCCAAGGCTATACTTTTAATTATATTACATTCTAAGAGCCACCACAGCTAAAAGGCAGAGCACATCAGTTTTGTTTCTAAATCAAAAGACAAAAGGCCGCATTCAGGATAAACACTGGAGGTTTATATTGGCTCTCTGTTTAAAAATACCGAATTCTATAGTGGCATATTAAACCACAATAAAAGAGAGATATTATTTACATTTTAAAGTCCAGACAAGCTTTTCCTCAAATAGCAAACACACACACACACACACACACACACACACACACACACACACACGTGCCTAACTCCATACACAAGTTTGTGTCTGTGCCTTCTAACACAGATGAAGCTAAGTAACACCCATGTAATCATATGTGGACCTGGAGCCTGACATCTCTATCACCAAATTTCAGGAAGCATCTGTTATCTAGGGCATGACTTCTGTGATCTAAGTTTAATCCTATCTCCTCTAACACCTGTAAAAGCTTCCAGCCTGCCATGACAGCTTCAGCATGCAGAACAGATTTCCAGCTCAGACATCTGAAGCATGTTAAAATCGCATGGCACTAACTTCTGTTCCACTTAATATCAAAATAAAGGGATATTGTCCTTGAAATGGGAAGAGGATGCACAAAGTGGCACCTTGGGTCTAACAGACCAAACAATGTGATACTAATCAAGACATATAGGTATAAAATCAGCTTGCAAGAGACAGGACTCCTGAGAAAAAAAAATGTTCTCACTGCCTGTTTTCAAACTTACCTTTCAGCCTTTAAGTTAGACATACACACATGGGGTTTTATCCTCTTTAATCCACAGCAACTTTTTTATCTGGAAAGCTGGAGGTTTCATATGCTGTTAAGCTTAGATATAACTACTGACCTAAGGCAAAACACAGAATCCATTCTAAGAGATCCTCAAGAACCCTGCAGCAATTCTGAGTGACCTTATGATGAGAAAATTAAGCAAAAAAAGAAGACATCTGCCCCTAGGTCAGCATAGAAGGACCTACCTGTCTGTTGTGTTCTTTTGGGGTAAGTCTTGCTGCGACTTCTTTCAATGCTCTGGTCAGGCCGCGGAAGCTGCACAGAAGGGTCTCTGGTCATTCGCAAAGATGTTTTGCCACTTCAAAACACAATAAAATCATGAGAAAGTACTTGGAATAGTAATCAAGGAGGATCCCTAGACTGAAAAAGAATGCTATTAACTTGTCATCCCACCTCTGGTTCTCCTGTTGAGCAGCACTACCCTGAATTTTATTTTGAATCAGTCACTGGCAAAATCATCAACAGATCGTGCCAACCACTCCTATATTTGGCATTTTCAAGTGGAGATAAGCCACTAAAACAAAATGTTGCTTTGTTAGGAATAGCTTAAGATAGCACAATCTTTTCTAATCTATACTATTCTAACTTATGACTTTCTCAAGTAATATTATTTCTTCCTGAACTTTTTCTGTAAGTTTTCCTCCCAGGAAAATGTATTTAATATTCTTTACACATATTTAATATTGTTCCGTTCCAGTCAGTCAGGAGCTACTCCTCCGGCATGTGGAATGACAGCCTAAAAGACTGCAAAACAAAATGTAAGAAAGGACTCCCACTAGTACTGGCCCAGATGACAATAAATTGAGTAAAAGCCTTGATTCTTGTTTACAGTGAGATTTTTCTTCACTGCACAATTGAAGTAAATTATTAAGTTCAAATAAATTCTTTTATATTAATTTTAATGTTCCTCTCAGTATGACTAAGCAGAATATAGTGATCGTAATAAAAATCAAAAATTCCTATTCCTCCCCAAAACCCTGTATTTGCTCCTGGAAACTTATTACACAAGAGAATTGTCACTATTAATTCCTTAACACTTGAAGTTTGATGATTTTGAAGTAAAAGCTGTTGTACTAGAAAGAACCAGACAACTATAGAGGAATTACGTAAGTAGATTTTATGAATTTTGTGAATAGATTTCATAAAATACTAATAGTATTTTCACCAATGCCCTTCACAGATAGTCAGCACTGCAGAATTTTGATATTTTCAAAATTATAAAAGAATTAAATGATAAAAAAAATCTCAAATCCTAACCCTACATCAAAATACTGTGGGTTTTGTTTTGTTTAGTTGTTTAAAGCATGCTCCCAAGTTAGCCAGAAAACTCTTCTGCTCAACTTTTAAGTTTGGCAACCATGGCAGTCCTGTAAATTCCAGAAGAAATTTTAACAAAACATCTGGGAATAGGACCTTCCACCCCGACTAAGACCTCCAAAGCATCTGATCTTAAGAAAAGAAAATTGCTTTCCTGGAAACTGACACACAATGAGAAGTACCTAGAAGATTTAGCAAAACAAAACCAAACCCAAAACAACATTAAAAAACCCCTCCAACACCACAAGACAAATGAAAATATTATTATTCCCCCACTTACACAGAAAAACAGAGGGATTATGGTTTCTGCTCTGAGCTAATTATGTGTACAGATACACAACAATGTCACTGCTTTTGGTGCTACAATTGGGACCAAAGGCAAAAAGGGAAGACAATCAAAGTTGTCAGTTATGACCAACATCCCAACATGGCAAGCCTGATCACAGATCACCCATAACATTTATTAAAATAGGAAGATGAACTGAACTGCACAACAAACAGCAATAGCTCAAACATAGTTAATGGCTTCATGGCATGTTGTTTTTTAATTGATTGGAAAGTTCTTGCCAGTACAAAGCTTTCTCTTCCCCAGCACCACTGCCTGGCTCCAATCTGCTGAAGTGGTCCAGCAGAAAAAACTCATCTGCAGTACTCTGGTAGGAATCCAGTAAACTCCTACCCCTTATCCCAGATGGGGTAATGCAGACCAGGATCCACTACAAACACAAAAGGCAGAAGGATCATTGCTCTGTTACCCACGGCAAGAAGAATCTGGATCATGCCAGAGAGTGTGATAACTCACGTAATTTGGATTATGAAATAGGTGAAGTGACAAGATCTGCCGAACTAATGATTATCAACCTTACTCATTATGATCCATTTATTTCTTACATGATAGTGTAAACAGTGCTCCTTATCCACCCTTAATTTCAAGTTTACAGCATCTTTCAAAGTCTAGAGCCTTGAACATTCATTCAATGTTGTCACCTATTCTAGTCACAAAAACACACCCTCCTTTTGGTATTTCCCAGTTGTCAGGAAAACCTCTTTAGGACGTGAACATGATTTCAGGATCTAAAAGGAGATAATGATTTAAAAAACTGTCAAAGCTGCTCCCTCTTTGACTACAGGCTATAGCAGGCCTCAATCAATTCTTCCCAGAATTTCTTCTGGAGAAGAAACTTATATTTGTCCCAAAACTGCCAAACTCCCAAGAAGAATCTGTTAAAATGGCCCTGATTCAACCTTTGTCTCCAGAAATATACTGGATCATATTCTGGGTGGGGGTTTCCTTTCATTGGAAGGAAAGAGGAGAAATGGAATGAAAAAGAAATGAAGTTTAAACAATAAAAAAAATTCACCTGTACCGATGTTTATAACCTATGGATCCAAACTTCCTGACTTTTCTTGACAGTGAGTTTGATTCATTCTCTGACACCCTAAGTAGTTTGAAAAATAAAATAACAGAGTAAGTTGCATAGATAGTCTGAATTATAGTCCCCTTTCCAAGTTATGAAAAAAGAATACAAATTTGGGCTTAAAAAAAAGCTTTTCTGCAAGTTCCTCTTCAACCCCACCTCTGGACAGACTCTTACAGAGCTGAGAGTCTCCCAAAGCCACCTGTTTGTCCCCCCCCTATTTTGACTACACACCTCTTTATTTAGAGTCAAGTGTAAATTGCTGGCACCAGCAGCCTTCCACGTAAATTTGGAGAAGGCAAACCCTGTCACAGTAGTGAAACTGCAGAAGGGATTCTCAGTTCACTCATTTACAACACTGCTAAAGGCAGCCCAGAGGATTCCATCCAACAGTTCCCAATTAGACACCTTAGCATAGTTCTCTTAGTGTTTTTTGCAACAGTAAAATCAAGTGCTTTGAAATGTGCAGTACTGAGAAGATTTTATACACTTCAGTAAGTAAGCAAAATGTTATGGAAATTCAATTAATTTTTATTTAAAAAAAAATAAATAAATCTGTGCACTGTAGAAAATAGTAATGTCTGAATTCCAAAGGTCTTCCTCAAGCCAATGCTGCTACAGAAAATCTGATGGTTAAATACATCAAAATCTACATAGCAACTTAAATCCTGCAATATACATTTGTGAATATTTCTGATAAAGCCTACTATATGCAACCTGAAGTACTGTTTGGAAAAGAATGCTAAGACAAAAGAAACCACCAAACTACCCAATTTTAAAAACATTGTTTTACATGACTGTAAGAAGTGGTGTTAGCTTTTTAAAACACTCTATAACCAAGAGCACAAACGTTTCCAAACAGCAAGGTTTTTTTATACCACTCTGCAGGTATAACAAGGCTCCCACTCAGTGCAGTGGCCCTAAGGAAAACACCACCTACGTTCTGCATCACTCACCTGAAAAATGTATGATGCTCTACACAGCATTTCCAGAGATGTTTGCATGTGACTTTGTTACGTGCTTCAAAAAAGAAGGAAGTTTCATTGCACTGAAGATAAAACAAAACAAATGAATGTTCTTATGGGGTATCCTGCCATTGAAGTGAATCTCATTTACTAAACACAAGGACCAACCATCCCATGTTAGTCCATGCAAGAAAATAAATTAGCACAAAGAAAAACAAATTCTATAATTCTGTAGAATTCTTCATTTAAAAGTGGTATTCTTTTTGAAAAACAGAGAAAAAAGATTACGGAAACACTTCTGATCCTTCATTTTTGCTCATATACATCAGCTTTTTTCCTAAGTAAAACAACACAAGGCTTTTTTTCAAAAATTATGTTTCTGATGTTTCTGAAACTGCAGCTCAGATGTCAATCAAAAATATTCTGGTTAACAGTACAAAAAAGGCAAGAATAAGTGAAAGAAAGGAACTCAAGATCTGTTATAAATTAATATGAAGCAATGACACAGGAAACACAAAACATACATGTAGAAAAGGATGACGGTAAACCTGAAGAAAAAAAAAACAGAAGGAAGGGGTTTTTTTAAAAAAAAGCTAACTTCAGAATAATTCAAAATGCTAGGAAAAAGTTGAAAGTCTTAAAATCCACCTTAAAATATCTTAAGAAAGACAACAACAATCACAACAAAAGAATAGTCAAAGGTTAAAAGCTGATCTCTGGAAACTGGCAGAGAAAAGGGAAGTGGGACACATACTAACTATAGAATACTTCCAACAGAAAAGAAGAAACAGACACATCACACTGCTTGCTTCAACAAGCTAAACACTCAGATGTGTTCACAAAAAATACCCTTCCATGTATTTTTCTCTTGGTGAACTCAAATGCTTGATGTTTCAGCTGTGATTTGCACAAAGAATGAGCAGTCCCAGCAATGTCAGTGTGAGAGCTCAGCATGGTATGACATCCCCTGTAACAAAACTGAGTCTAAAACCATTTCACCAACATGTGAGTGACAAAGGAGGTGTGATTTACACCTCCCTCAGCAGCTGATTTCGGACAATCTATGCCCTTGCATTAGTTACACTTCTGCAGTGACATGCATACACAAGTAAAGAGCTCAGGCAAGTTTCTCCCCCTCCTCACTTATTTTTGTTTATTATTAACTCCAAGCGCCTTGCAAACTATGAATTAATTCTCTATGTTCTCTAAAATTCAAAATTTCACCTATAAAAACCCCCCAGTTTTATGTCTATTAACAGCTGTCAAGTAGCCTCACAAAACCTCCTCAAGCAGCTTTTCCTTCACTTTGAAACAAATAACAGTAAAATTGACTAAATTCTGCACCTGTGGTTAGAATAATAGAAATTTCTTTCCTTTTTTTTTTTTAATATATATATAAATAAATACTGAAAACATATACATGAGTTTATTTTCTCCCATGCCTTATTTTAGTTAAATGTCTGGCTGGAACAGTCCAATAGAATAGGTAAAGAATTAAAACAATTATCTGGTCTTCCACCAAAAGCACATTTTTCTCTCCATGATTAAAATGAGAGAAGAACACAGGTAGTACAGTAACAAATAACAACCATCAAGAATGCTCAAACCTAGGATTCATTTGATACTGCTATGTATATCATAAAATGACTTTGTGGTACATTGGTCCGATAATTATATTCCCAAAGTCCCTTTGGTGTGATAGGGATCATCATCTCTCTGCAGGATTCACAAGTGGTTTAACTTATAGCAAAAATAAGTTTAATTCATACAAAGTAAGGGCTTCCTGAAAAATCTTGAAAATAGTCACAGAGAAAAATCAAATTATTTTGGAGTCTTCCAGAGTAATAACATTGTTCTTTCTCATCTGATGGCCAAAAACAAGAGTCTACCCACTGAAAAATCATAATGCATTTTACATTTTAAAAATTTTAAAGAAAACATGTAAAGTGGTACTTTACATTTGCTTATTCTGCACATGGCAGAAAAGTAGCTTTGGATTTAATTATTTGATTTAAATTACCATTTCTATGTCAGACTGTCATCTAATATGATTTCATATAAACCACACAATTATACTCATCTTCAAAAGAATAATATCAAACCAGACTGTAATATTGCAAACTTGATGCAATATTATGAGTCAGTTTAGCTTCTGTTAGGAAAAAACTCAATGACTCAATTTTAATATGCAGGGTCTTGTTCCTTCTTTGTTCACTCCTACTTTTAGGCAAAGAATACTCTGTTGCACTTAAATTTATTTAATTACATAATCTCAAAGGAAGAAGTTTCTGGGATGGGGGAAGAGAGGGGCAGAGAGAAGTCAGGTATGATTATTTGCCTTTTTTTTTAAAGAGAATTTTTAAAATAAGGAGTTTCTGCCATATCTTACTGTTAGAACAGTTTGAATGCCACTAGCATTCAATGAAAGATTCCTGTTGGGGAAAAAGTTCTATTTGTCCATCTTGTCTTCTTTAAGTTACAGTTTTAGAACTTTCCCATATATAGAACAAACAGCGAATACATGAAAATCAGTAAGTGGCAATAAGAGGGACCATATAGTTACACTGCTAGATCATAGAAAGATCTGACCAACAAAAATTACTGATTCCATCATACGAAAGCATAATTTTCTATGATGGAAGAAAGTTCACCCTAGGTGGTAAGAAAAATGATGATGCTGAAACATCTGCACTTAGTATCCAGCAATCAACAGCACTCAGGGAGGGTAAAAAAAAAAAAGGGGGGGGGGGAGGGGCAGGCAGGAAGATGACTAAACCTATAGATTCAATTTACCAAAACATTATGGAACTCAGATCTGGAAAATAATACAATTGCCTAAAAATCATAGGACAGACCAAAGCCGCCTGCTAACACACCCAGACTTATCTGAATTTGAAGGAAAACCATGTCTGAAAACTGTGGCCTCAAAACTGATGCCTGCAATAACTTAATAGCACAATTAAATTTTACTAGCAAGGAAAAAAAGCCTAAAACATTCATCCTCATCAAAGGGGAAAAAATTCATCGTTTTTTCACCATGTCTTAGCTTATCTGGGAAGTATTCTGCAACTTACTGCAACCAAGTCCAGTATGGCACTGCTTACAGCACAGCCAGGTTTAGGTCTTCCTCCACATTCCTTTTAGGACTATTTAAGGCTTGTAAGAGTAGTGATTACCCTGACAATTTATAAATGCATATATAAAAAGTAGGCAGTATTGAAAACACCAATACCTGGCTGGTTTAACATTTCTACCCCAAAGGAATGAATTGATTTATATAGGTAAAGCAAGGATGGCCTTACCTGTTAAGACCATGACCTTTTATTTCCAATAAAAGACATTTTTTAGCATTTTGAACATTGTAATTTCCTACAGGTAGTCAGTGTTAGCTGGGTGTTTTGCTTATTATTCTCATATATCTGAACCAAAAGAAACAAAGACCTATTGTAATTTTACTAATGATTTATAGAAAATGATACTTCTGAAGTCATTCAGTGCTCTTTAGTGCCTCATAAGCTTCTCCTGGCTACTTCTCCTGCTACTTTTAAAGTGCCCAGTGTGCTAAAAGTGAGGCACTGTAAATCATGAACTGTTTCCAGAGTGGTCTTGGTGGCCTGCACACTCTGGAGATCTCTGTCCTTCAAATCATCTTGGTGTTTGTCTGTTTTTTCAGGGAGCTGATCAAACAAGTAGAAAACCACTTATTTTTGTATGGTTATTTTCAGTCCCATCTGTGACTTGCAGGAACAAGGGAGGGGCAGGATGATGGGACCAGAGGCTGCAAAAAGACCCTTGCAGCAATAACCACCTGTCAAGCTGTGGGATTGCCTCCTCCTAACCCTGAGAAAAGCATATACTGAAAAAACATGAGGACGAGCATTACATATCCCCCTCCTTTTAGGTACTTTGAAAACTTGTCCTGCAGTCTCCAAAACATGCTACATGCTCATACTGCTCATACTGGAGGAGAGAGAGATTAGCACAGTGGGTGCAGATAGCTTGTCTACACTACAAGCTCATTCACAGATGGAAAGTGTTATAGATAGGCAATGTGGTGGTTGGTTATCACAATTAAGGGATGAATATTATGTGTATGTTAAGAGAAGTTTTATTGAGGTATAGTTAAGATTTTGTAGTATGTTATCCCCATAGCCTCCTTTCCCCTCCCCCTTCTATTGTTGTCACCGGACAGCCTTGGAAGTCAAGGCATTTGGGGGACGGCAGCCTTGTTACCAGGAGGCGCTGCACGGCAACACCCGACCGCCAATCGAGTTGTAGGAAGTTAGTCTCCGCGGCGAGACGGCGAAGCAGAGTCGACTGACAAGACAGGAGGGTCAGAAGTATAAAAGGCAGAGCATCCATTTGTAGACGAGCACATGGCAGTTTAGCCCTAAGCTCCCAGCACTGTAATTTTTCCTTATTCAGTCATTTTGTTGTATTTTAAGATTTAATAAACCTTTGAAATTTTTTAAAGTGAGCATCTTTTCGCACACACTGAAGCCCTTCCATTTGATGCTGGCTCCCAGACCAGCCAGAAGACTGACCTAGCAGTGCCTTTAAGACCTCCAGTAGAGAGCTGGAGATTGGAACACAGATACACCCATACCTCTCAAGTGAAAAACTGAACGTGTGCTACAAAACCCTTCAAAGGAGACAAGTCAGAGAGGTCATTGTTCTGTGTAAGCACAGAGCACCCCTGAAAGTAGCACACAAATTCAGGAGTGCTTGGCAAACAGCTTTCTGCTTGCTTTGCCGTGCCAGCATGTTTACACTTTCAGGCTCAGAGCTGCTTTGCACCCAGCTAGCTCAGTTCCCAGGTGAGGCAAGCTCAGGTCCACCTGTAAAAGAAGACACAAAGTAAGAGCTTTTCCCTCTGGGGGCCAGAAGATCCTTTGTTCTTGGAGTTCATGGATTACTCCCAGGATAAGAGGCCATTGTCAGTAGATTTACACCCATTCCAGGGAACACTGAACCTGCCCCCAGAGCAAAAATTATTTGAGAACCACTGATTCAGAGCAGGCTTTAGCTACCCTAATTTCCAAGATATTTATGGGCTCACAGCAATGCAGCCTCAGAAAATTAAGAAGAAAACCCCAAAACCACAGTAGGAATCGTGCCAGCACACACACACCACTCCTCCCAATCAGAGTGCGTGCTAATGCTACATAAGGAGGCATCTTGCCCCATTATAGGACACACTGCATGTACACATACTGCACCTGCACATGGAACAGAATTATTAACACTGGCTCTGAAGCTACTGCTTCAGAACATTATTCTTTGCTAGGTTAGGCACACACCTGGGTACCATCAGCTGTTAATTCCAATAGGAAGTATTCTGTCTTTATATATTGACATGCATACAAATCACAGCTTGTGTAACAAATAGTGTACTATTACTATTACTGAAGATCAGTCTTTAGCAACATTATACCAAGCTGGCAATTAAAATTGATAAAGCTGTGCTAGTTGCACATCAACACTGAAACAAACATATCTCACTGTCCTAGGGTGACATTATGATGCTTTTATCCCCAATCGTCCATTCTGTTTGTGTTATATATTGAGTTCTGTACCTTTAAGACTGATTCTCAGAGTGAACCAGGGAAAGAAGAAGCACCAAGTTTGTTTTGAGAACTCCCACAACCTGACTCCCACACATTGTCTTCTCCAGACTTCTGTTTGTCGGAGGCACGGACAGTGGTGGGACAGAGAGCTTTTTGCTTTTAGTTAGTTTTAGCTAGCTGAGGCAGAAAAGTTCCCTGGACTGTTTTTTTCCCTTTTTCTTAGGAATGTTTAAATCTACTCCGGACTGACAAACCCAGAGGAGCACCGAGGGCTGGCAGCTGCGGCCACCGGGCCCGGACCTCCGGAGGGGCTGGGACTGACAACAGACTGAGCTGAGCTGCACCCACGGCAGGGACTGTCTCAGTTTGACATCTCTCTTCCGAGCAAGGAGAGGTTTTTATTGTTTCATTGTTCATTTTATTGTTTCATATTATTCATTCTCTGTGCTTGTAAGTATTTTGTTTGTTAAATAAATATTTTTTTTCCACTTTTCTCTGAGGAAGTTTTTTCCCAGACTGGCTGGGGGGAGGGGCCATTTGGGTTTGCTTTCCAGAGGAACCCCCTTCAGAGGTTTCCTCCCAAATTTGCCCTAAACCAAGATACCCAGCTTTATATTACAGCAATTCAAAATTACTAAGGAAGAATTAGAAAAAAAGAAAGCTGACAGGATCACCTTAGTGTCACTGAACTTAATTTTATGCAAGCCTTGATCTGATCTTACAGTCCTTCTATGATGGCTCAAAAAATGATTGAGAAAAGACAATAAAACCCCCAAGCAACCAAAACTGTTTAATATGACACATTAATATCATTGTGCTTGCTCATCTCCACTCTCTACTATCACTCTGAGTTAAGTGGGTGCAAATGCAAATGATACAAAAGTAATTTGCAATTCTTAAACCATAAGAAAGATCAAACTGCTATTTTTGTCTGGAACTACACATACCATAAATTGTATCTAAGACTGAGAATAACATATCTTCGAATCCTGTTCAATCTTCCCTTGAAATTGCAGGAACATTAAATCAAATTAGAAGTTCCTGGCTGGAACTTGTAACTCAAGATGGAATATAGCATTTGATAGGGAAAAAAAAAGGGTACAGCTGAACCACCTTATTAACATAATTATTTTTCAGACTCATGAAAAGCAGATTTAAAAAAGCATATTTACAGTGTTTTCTAGACTATTTAAAAGAACAGAAAATTATTGTATTTACACAAGTTTCAGCCATACAAAATGGGGAGGATTATGTACTTTGGACTTGCATCAGTGGTTGGTATTGCCCCAGGAAGAGTCACTATCAATTTTGCCTTGTGAATTCAGCTGAGGGAAGCCTCTTCATCTTCATATGGAAGACTGCAGAGGAACACACAAAAATGTGTAAATAATTTTTAACTGCACAGATTGGGAGATTGTTCTGACTTGAAAATAACCAAATTTCAAGATGTCTTGAAATAAAATTTCAGATTTTAAAAAGACCCATCTCTTACAGCAAAAACGATGAAAGCAAAGATTTGTGTAAAGCATAAGCAATGTACAAAAATTTGTTTTGCAGATTGAATTCTTTCTGTTTTGTGAAACAGGAAAAGTGAGAACAGAATTTTTGCATAAACCCTGCTAATGAGTGAAATCATTCACGTGCATGTTCAGACAGAGCAACTAAAGTAAAAGGCACAGTTACACAAAACAGCACCAGGGTGCAGGGAACAGCACAACAGTACTTGCTGCCTACAGGCAAAAAAGCTCCAAATCTCTCACTCCTGCCTATTATTACATTTCCATTCAAAGCCTACGCAGTCAAATAAAGCATGTTTTTCTCTGTTTCCTTTCATGTCCCTAGCTGAGAGAGAAATCTAGGAAGCAGGCCTTGCTCCTCACATGGGGAAATAGAGGAGGTATGCTGGGCACCCCTTCCACTCACTTCCACACAGAGCATCCATTGTGATCAAGCTCTGTTTTGCTGGTGGAGAGGGGAAGGCTTTGGCAGCCACTTGTGCTACTGGATTGTGTCCAGCAAGGTTGCTTAAGATACATGCTTCCAGGAACTGTGCATAGGCATTAGATGAATTTCTGTTTTCTGAGAAATAAACTTCTTTAATCTTCAAAAATTCTTGGCAATTTTTTGTCATGTTTGGGGAATGTAAACGTGCAGTTCTTGCAGGGTAAGGGTTCCTAATTTCATGCTGATACTTAGAGGTGACAGGGAAGACCTAATGCATTTATAGCTCAGAATTCACAGCATGGATTCATGCAGAGGACAATGAAATACTGATTCAATGACTGACACCAGTGAAAAAGAGCTTCAGTCTCACACATCATGGATGGCCAAATATTAAATGCAGTGTTTTGTTTATGAAGGGGCAACAGCAATGGCCTTAGGGAGAAAACATGGAATACAAACAAAGTGGTGAAAGATAGAACCAAAATACTGATGGCTATGCTTGTAAACAATAGTAACAGGTGTGCAGGAAAAAAAATGAGGCAGCTAAATATACAGGAATTATCCCCATGGAAGAAATATGAAGACGTACAGGAGGTTACACTACAAAACAGAAAAGCCAAAGTAAGTTACTTTATTATAAGATGCTAAGCAACAACATCTTCTGCTCAATAAACGTCTAGTTTATGAAAAGTGAAGCAATGTAAACAAGAAAATGAGCAGCCAAAGGTTTGGCTGACACAGACATGCAACAGCATGGAGTTTAGGTAGTCTGAAGACATGGACTTGTACATTTAGGCATTCATCTGTCAAGAAGATCAGGGTGTATCAGGGTGTCCATTTCCACCCCTTGAGTGGGAAATAAAACAGATTCTTCTGGCATGGCTGAAAAAATTTCACAACAATCTCAGGAAGCAACAATAAAGAAGTTACCACAAGTAACTCCATCCGGGGGAAGAGCAACACTTTTCTGGTACTAAAGGCACCAACAGCTTCCTCTTCATGAGCAGTGAAAGGTCACAGACAGTGTGAATAAGGGTAGCTGGTGTGTGTGGAAACATGGATCAAAACTCACCCTGCAGAGAGTTTTTACAGCTATGGAAAACATGATTCACACAAAGCACTTGGTTCACTCAGAAATAATCTGTTCCATTACATGGTAGCTCCTTCCCTTTACACCATAATGTTCAATTTAAAGACATGGGAAAGTCCCCAGTCTTTTTAGTCCTCCAAAATCTCTTCTGAAGCAATCTACAACTAACTGGAAACAGACAAAACATTCCAGACTTGGTATACCACATCTGATACAAGGAGAGTATTGACTCCCTGGGCTGTAAAGTGATATTCCAGGAGGCAGGATGGAGTGAAAATGACATATTTACTCTCCTATAATATATTCACATGTCACACGGGAGGACAAAGTGATAGCATTTACTCCAAAAAAAACAAGAGGAATAAAATAAACTTGTGAATCAGATTTTTTAAGATTATTGGAACATACATTCATAAAAATACACTGATGAGCTTTCCTTCCTCTGTGTAAAACAGTATAAATTGTTATGACAATTTTAATCCAGTGACTGAGGTTACTGTCTGCTTGTTCCAATATATAATTTTATTCAAAGTACCCCCAGATTGTTAAAAAAAGGAAAAAGAAGATTTTTCTGTGCCATTTTGGTCTTTCCTGATCTTTTTAGGATTTGAAGTGCTGTAGAAATACTTCAGGTTAGTATTAGTTGCAAAAGCAAATTTAATGAAGGTACACACCCCTGTACTTTCTCTTCTCTTCAACAATTTCCTGGAAATACCTGTCAAGGCTTGAAACTACCATGTTTTGTCAGAATGTTTGTCTTATGATCACAATGGTAAGAGTTCACTAGACCTCAATGTTCACAGCCTCAACTTTCCCAAAACCTTCCAGGTTTTCTGCTCAGCGTGTTAAGCCTTTGCAATTGCACATGGTTAAAACAAGATCGTTGGAAATGTGGTATTAAACAGAAGCTACAGCTTCACTTCCAAGCAATTCACTCCAAGTCAAACTCGGACTTGTTTATACATGAACAATCACTCACCCTTTTCATAAGACATGGTGAGAAGTTTTCTCAACCTTCCCCCAGCCTTTAAATAACTCTCCTATTTCAACAAACACACCTTCAGAAATAAAATTTCCATACATTACCACACCAAATATAAATAAACCACTTGTGAGTAACAAAAGAAAGATTTGCCAAGACATCTGCAAAGACACAAGAAATGCTGTCCACAACAGCAGCAAGACAAATGTCCTCATGGAAAAATTATAGATGAGACTGACAACCATTGCAAAGATGAACAAAGACACATAGATAAACAGTAAAGCGTATGTTTGCCAGCAGGTTAATACTGTTTAAAACTATAAGTTATCAGTCCTTATGAAACTATAAACTTTCATGTTCCAAAAAGACATACAAAGTATTTTAAAAAATTAATTTAGCCAACTAAACTTATAACTACACCAGACAGCAAAAACCACAAACTGACTGCAACTGTGTTTTTTATTTTTTTTTTTTTCTACATTCTCAGCAGTTTCCTCCTCTTCCTACTCCACATGTTTTATAGGGGATAAATATATATATATATTTACTTACTGTATCTTAAAACCTTGTCTCTTGGTATCAACTTGCTGTCCTTGCCCCACTGGAACTAACATTGCTTTCTCTCCAATGGTCTAAGAGCAAAGTGATGTTAAATGTGACAAATGTGTTTCAAGCTGTATAATGTGGCTGCCTGTTTTGTGCCTGACAGCTTTGTGAGGTTCCCTTCACCTACATTTTGTTTCACACAGTAAATTTCAATAAAACCAAATAGACATTGACATAGACACTAAATTTCTATCTTCATTAGAACTAAAATTATTTTTTCAATCTTTTCAGGCCTAAATAAAAACTTACATCTTTTCCCAGGACTCGAAGTTCAAACTGTGTTTCCTTGAAGTGAACTTTCGTAATTCTAGGCCTGTAATATTGAGAAAAAAAGACAGAACTTCATGAGCTTTTAATTTCATGCATAATAAAATATAAAGTTGTATATATTTGCATACAAAGATTAAAAAAAAAATCATAGGCAGATCTATTTTTCAGATATGCCCCAGATGTCAGCAGACAATTTGTGTTATGTAAACATTTCAGCATGAGTATGATAAAGGTGATCTACTTTTTTCAATATTTGGATTATCAAAGAATTAAAAGCCTGCATAATCCAGAGAAATATTAAGAATTCTGTGTATGCTTTTTTAATATTGCTATGATTAACCTTTCAAATAGATATCACAAATCATGGACTTCCATACAACATTGTTATTGTTCTAGTGCAGACTGCACATTTAAATAATACATACCAGAAGTACTTTCCTACTTGTCTTTTATTCTTGTAGACAACAACTCCTATGGGTGTTAATCCTAAAAAGTACTCAGATTTATTTTCACCCTGGAAAATAAAAATCTATGTCATTTGTACAGCTGCAAGTAGAATCACAGTATCAGTGAGATCAAGTGAGAAATTCATCCTGGTGACTTGAACATACTGTTTCACTCTGTATAAATGAGAAAATAGTACTTGATCTACTGATGAAAACTGCTATATGAAAATTTGTATTTCTGGGGGAAAAGAGGCAAGAACAAATGGCAGTGAGGGAAAGAATAGGAATTTCATGCCATGATGAAAAACAAAGATACCCCTTTCTTTTTGTTTATTTTCTTACTGAATTAAATTTTGCTATTTGGCAAATGGCCAAAAGTCAGAAACTGAACTCCTTATTCAGACATGAATGCAACAGTTATCTGAACTTTCAGCTGAAAGTAAATGGTGATTTTCTGACCTATAATAGAACCACATATCTGCCTTTCCCCTCCTAAAATAGTGTCAGCTGCTGTTGCGTCCAATTGAAGTAGCTCCTGTGGGAGAGTGAAATTTCTTTTTTTTTTTGTAGTTCAGAAAGGGGAATGGCATGCAGGGAAGAGCCACATGCATCAACTCCTCTGAAGGAAAGCATTCTGGAAGTCAGGATACAAATCTCAGACTGCACTGGGAGAGAACAGAGTGAAAGCCCTGCTCCTAAGTGGCAGAAAGTCCTCACCTCCCCTATTCACAGTCAATAACCAAAATCAGAAGCAGCTTACAGCTGAAAGAGTGCAGACCCTAATGCATGAGGCTAGAAAAGCTGACCTCATTCACCTTCCTACTTAAGGCAATGAGGAAGAGCCCTGCAAGCTCTAAACCAGCGGAGCATGAACAGCAAAATTATCAACTCTGAGAGGGACTGACTTGAGATACTGAGAAAGTCTCCTGTGTGATTACAGGGGCTGATAAAGACCAAGCACAACTAGCAAGATCTGCCTGTGCTCCTCAGTGAATTAACAGCTAAAGGCAACTTTATTTTTAATATAACCAAAGGAGGAAAATAACTGCATCTTGTCATGTGTGCAGCTTCAGTCTCAAATGGGGGATTTTGCTACTGTTGTAATTTAAGTAGGAACAATGATGCTCACAGGTTACCCAGGCAGAGATTTCATTGCACAACAAAAGCAAATTATGAGGCCAAAAAAAAAAAATCCAGACCATACAAATGCAACATGATTTTGTTGGTTCATGTTGGATCTTGTTCTGGTAACTCCCCAGCTTTCCATGGGTGGGAGGGGAACAAAGCCTGGGATATTAATACAATTAAGCCATAGGGTGCCTTAAAAGGTACTTTACATTGCAGGCTTCACATTTTTCAGAGGAAATATATATTTAATCTTCAGGTAGTATCTTGATTTCTTTATTTGCTTTCAAGTAATTTTACAAACTACTGACATCTAACTCAGTGAACTGCAACTCCCCATTTGAACTACTGATTTTGTTTTATTAAATAAAAACCCAAACCTGCCACAGGCAGAATAATTCAAACAAGATGGAATGATGTTTCCACCAGGAGCACATATCCTCCAGGTGATGACTTGGATACAATCCCAGCATACATGCTGACAGACAAAAGAAATGGAGGGGTTTTCTGAGACAATGCAGACAACTTGCAATGCTGCATGATACAACATGGGAAAAAATAGAAACATAGTCTGGATCTTTAGTAAAGCCTTGACAACAAATATTTTAAAAAGCCAGACATGATACTGCTACTCCATCCTAATTTTTGCAATGGTATTGAAAAGGTTTCAGGACATACTTGGTCTCTTATTTAAATGAAAATAATGTGCAAATTCTTCTGTCAAAGACAAATTCTTCTGCCAAAAACTTATTCATGTCTCCTGACAGTTGCACAAATTATTTTCTATCTAAATTGTTTTTATCCAGAGTAAAACTGATTGGTTTTTATAGGCATAACACAATCACAGTATTTAATCTGAAAATCATTACGTTTTTGTATGTAGGAATAACTGAATCCTCTCTGTCTGTATATACGTGTTCCTTTGCATTTCTTGAGTAGCGTTCCCTTTCCAGCTATCCTGTGCAAAATAAAACTATATAAGTACTGTTTCACACATTAGTGCAGTAATTATTTTTCACAGTTAACACTTACATAAACAGGATGGAGATCCACTCCATACATTTCCAGAGATTTGGCCACACCTAAGTAGTTCACTTCTGCCTCAGCAGGAACTTGACCCCTGTAAACACAATTATTTATAAGAATCTTGCAATTTCAATCAACATACCAAAACAGATCATATTAATAAATACAGTTTTCTGGACACATATGCAGCCCTTCTTAACAGTTTTTCAGGCTGTCATTGTCTTTTCAACACTGAACTTCTTATTCCAAGTAAGACTAGATCTCTAGTGGTCTCCTACCACAGACATATATGCTATCATACATATAAAGTTTGCCTAATGCAGTGGCTAACATTTTCCTTGCTGTCACAAACACACTTCACACATTTCATTTTTAGGCTTCAATATGCAAAATAACTTTTTTTACCCCGTAACTACATTATTATTAATAAAGCAGGAATAGTATGACTGGTTGGGGTAGTACTTCCCCATAGCAGTATTGAAGTTCCTGAAAGTAAGGTTCATAACTTCAGGTAAATTATTACTTTCTCCATAAAATCTTGCCTATAGTAAGCCACACCAGCTGGTGGTACCCAGGTCTGCTGCATTGAAAACAACATTTGGAGTCTGTCTCGTAAGATTACTCATTTCAAGGATCCTGCTGCCCTCCTAGCTACAGATATCAATCCATCAGTTGAAAAGCACCACCGGCAGGAAACAACTAGGAAAACTGGTGAGGGAAAAATCCTGGCTAATAGGAACACATTTTACATTATTGACAATGGATTTATTTTCAAAAAGAACAAAAGAACTAAATAAATTTAAAGTCTTGTCCTCAGAATTTCATTTGCTCTTCCCTTAATATCTGTCACTGATACAAGAACAAGATTCTCTTTGGTAAGCTTGAAATAGTTGAAGCCATGTTTCCATTTTCACTTCTTTCCAATAATTCTCTGAAAACAACTGAACTATTATTGGGAAAGTACAGCACATCTTGTAAAAGTATCAGCTCAAAAATATACATATCCTGCTTCATCCTGTTGGTTTTCTTGGGAAAATACTTCACTGGATGTGCTACCTTTCAAATTCAAGGTGTGAAGTAGAGCATTCTGCATTCAGCATTTTGACCAAAAATCTGGAAAAGTCCTGCAATATGCACATTCTTGCTTCCCATTCTCTTTAGCCTAGAAGCTACCATCCAGGATTTCCCAACTTTGCTTTATGGCTGACAAAGAAAAAAGAACTTCCAAGGTCAAAGATGCGAAATAGCAGAGCTAGCATGAATGCAATAGGTATTTAAAGGTATTGAAAGATATTTAAAAAAGACTTCTTTGTATCTGGGAGATGACTGCTTCGGCTCATCTTATCCATGTAGCAGCACTGCCACTTTTCCAGGTGATCTTCTCTCCAAGGACTCCTGGAAAAGCAGCAGACCTGAAGCTTGTAAGAGAAATTTCCTTCTTCAAATCCCAGTAAATGTGTCATTCATTATCTGTATTCAGAACACACAGAACTCTGGATATCCGGCACATTGGTAATATCGCATCTCTATTACATTTTTTGCTTTAAAAATTTACTCTGCAGCTTGGTTTTTAATTTAAAGTCTTGCAAGTACCTCTCAGAAATGTAAGCAAAATATTTACAGGGGCTGTATTGTCCCACTGAGTTTGCAAGCAGGCAAAATACCAATCCTGAGCAAAGAGGATTACCCCATTACTGAATTACTGCTAGAATACAACACCAATTTAAACCCTGCTGTTAGTCCTTCCTTACTGACCAGGCTTAGAAAAATGCTGATGCATTTATTCCTCTTTTCTCCTTATGCCTCTGAATGGACCAAATGGCTGAAATGTCAAATAATGTTTGAGTGTGTTTTTTATAAATATTTTCACAGTAATACGTCATGTTTTAAAAACTGAATTTTCAAAAATATTGAAGGAAGCAAAGATGTGAATTGGAGCTTCTGAAGGAAGCAGATGGAAGCCAGAGGTAAAAGTCCTCCCAAAAGCAGATGGAGAAGCCAGAACGTGAAGGGATGAAGGACTGTCAGGGATGGAAAGAACTCCAATTGGTACAAAAGGTGTTTCATTTTTTTCATGTGTGAAAACACAAACTCTCCTCAGCATCACACATCCAAAAACTAAAGCAGTCTTTGCCAGTGGAAATGACAGGGCTGGCAGAGGGACAGTCATGCAGCTGGCACACACACACTCCTTTGCATGGAAAAAGGGCACCTGAGTGACCATAAACAACATCTAAAACTACTTTTAAAGCTAAATATCAGGGGCATATTTGCTTTGCTTGTGCACCACTGGCAGCATGAAATGCTGATTTAAAACACAGCAGCAGCTGACTTGCCAAGCACCAATCAGTGACAGATCTCCCACAGTCTGAAACAGGCACTGTCAGGAGTGCAACACCAGCTCTCTTGTCTGCATTGAGGGATTCTATATCTCCTCCAGCACCAAATGTTTGCTCCCTCATGTATCAAAGTCACTGCTTGATCCTCCAGACATGCCTGACAACATCACGTCATTTCACGCTGCTCTCTGACCTTGGAGCTGTCATGCTGCTATATAGGTGAGACAACAATCACAGTAGGCACACTGCAGAGTCAGAAACCCCCTCTGCCTTCTTCCCTCACCTTCCTTCCTTTAGAAACTTTCTCACAAAACTTCACCCTTACTGAATCTCCAAACAGCTATTGGGCTGTGTTAAAAAAAAACAAACCTGAGAGGAAACATGCAACCAAAACCAGTTTTTCTTGACATAACCAGGAGAAGGGAGGTATATACTGTACCACAACTGTGCTGAAGAACAAAGGAAAAAAAAAACAACACCAAAAAATGCCACCACCACCAAAAAAAACCACACCCATGTTTCCATGCAGGGATTCAGAAAGAATAAAACAGTTCTTCCAAACTATATCACAAACCTGTCCCTAAAATGTCTCTGGTCAATGAGACAATTTGGGATGCTCTCATCCATTATAGCTTCACATTTCTTAGCTGAACAGACTGTGGTCACCTGTGCAGAATTCGAAGCTGGCAGTGCTGTTTTTAACAGTTGGGCTGAAGTAGCAATGAGTACACCTTGGCTTTCCTCTCTGTTCTTATGCTCCTAAATCCCTGACACCCAACTGCAGCCAAGTAGCAGAACAATACCAGAGTTTCAGACCAGTAAGTTTTATGACAGTGATCACTTCCCTTCACAACCACTGGCTTCTGAATCTAATGACTATAGAAACTTGAGAGAGAGAAACAAAGGCTGCCTAGTTCACAGCAATTCATCTCAAGTATCATTTCTCACAAACCACTTCTGTAATGTTGAACCAAACTAGCTGTGACTCAGTTTCCTCTCTCTGGAATGGAAAAAACAGTATTTTTTTACTTCATAGGACTACATGTAGTAAGTTCTCTGAAATGCATGTTAGTTTAAGACTGTCATGCAACCACACAGAAATAATTACTGACAAAAGACTCTTCCCTGGAAGAGAAAGCTTAGGTCAATGTGGCAACTGGCACAGACTCAAATTACTGGAAAACTTTTCAGAGAACAGCTGTGACCCTGAGTTAATACCTGTTCTCATTAAACAAGACACATATAACATTAACACACAATGCTACAGGCAAAAATTACTTAACCTTTATCTAGACTGTGGCTTCATTATAGCAAGAGAATCAAGAAATTTAGATTTACTACAAGATGGGTAACTGATTCTCTTTGCATTACTTTGACAAAGGCTATGATGAATGCCTTCCTTACCGCCCTCATCTTCATAAATGGTTATATCACAATTGCACCTAACTTGGATTTGTTAGAACAAGCTTCTTTACACTTACCAGAAACATGAACTTGGAGATAAGCAAGCAAATGTTTATTTTGGCTTTACGTATGGTTGAATTTCTGGCATATGTTTTATTAAAACTGCTGACTCTGAAACACCCATATCTAGGTCTGACACACCTCCAGTTATTGTCCTACTCAGTTCCTAAAAGAACAGCTTCAATATGTAAAATCTTTTCTGCTTCTGAGAGGTATTACTGTGTCCTTTCCTTAAGTCTAGAAACCTCCACTCTGCACCACAGGCTGTTCCTCCCCACCTACCTAGCATCCCTGAGTCTGGTGTTACCTGCCAAGCTCCCAACAGTACTGATTTCTTACATAAGAGTCTTGTGTATCCGCTCTATGGCATCCTCCAGCTCTTCCTTCTGGTCAGGAACGAAGCGGTACTCAGAGACATAACCTGCGGTGTGCTTGTACGGGTCGTAATCCCCCAGCTCAGCTACAGGACAAAGGAGAAAACAAAGATCACCTGTGCTTTTTCTCAAAAAATGTGTTATATAATCCACCTACTGGTGCCCAGCCATGTTTTCCAACTGACGGCCAATTTAATTGGCAGTCAGACAAGGAAAAAAGGAAGACAATAGAGAACCATTCAACACTCATATCAACACTCATAAAAAAACAACAAAAAAAATTGTCTTCATGCATTTTAAAAGATATATAGAAAGTTAGAGCTAAAAAGAGCTAGAGGCTTTGACAGGAAATCTACTGCTTCTAAAATTTTGACCAAGCCAGCAAAGTTTAAATTCAATGACATTGATTATTTGGCAGCATATACAAAACAAGTGTAGAAGAAAAGGATAGTTTTGTAATATCTCTCTCATGATAATATCATGATCAGATGATATCTCTGCAATATTACTGGCAGAACCATATTATTACTGGTGATCCATATTATTGCTGGGACTTTAGCATAAGCTGGGAATTCAAATGGAGGTAAATATCCTGAGAATCCTAGAGGGAAGGTCTTCTAATGATAGCTGTTTCTTGTGAAGAATCACAACTTTTCCTTTATCAATAAAATATCACTGTATTTCCTGGATATCAAGTTCACTTTTAAAATAAAAACAGCTTTCAAAAGACTTTTCTTAAAGAAAAGCATATGATGAATAGCCAATGTAATTTTCTTTGAAACAACCCTGAATTACAACCATGTTCATATGTTGTAACATAATTATAAAACAAATACGCATCTTGGCCAGAGCTCAAATCTACTCAACTATCATTGCATCTATTTGAGAAACTGCAAAAGTTAGTATTTCAATTTTTTATAACCCTGGGTAATATCTGTACACTGGGTTTTCTCTGAGAAAGACTTCATGGGAGCTTTCTAGCCAATGCCCACTGAGCAAAACACATAGCCATAATGAGGTTTCAAGAGCCACAAAGGAAAAGATTATTAAATTACTGATGTTTCATTCTAAAATGTTGAAATTACATTGCTAGAAAAAGACATTGATCTGCTCAGTAGGGATGTTCAGAAGTCTCACTGGAAAACTTACATAAAAATTAAGTATTCAGTGTCTGAGACAATTATTTCTCAGGGTTCCTAAATGCAAGGATAAAGTTTTTTATAGAGCCCATGGAAATGCATGCCTTCTAGTGCCTGGACGAACTTTAACTCACTGTATATAACCTTGGCCATGCTTTAACTCTTCTCTCTCCTGTAAACTTTCTCACTGTTTTCCAACAGAATATTTGAGATTAGAATTAACAGGAACAAGACACTGTACCAAAACAACAGCTCTCACCACCTTACAAAATTACAAAAGGGCTTGAGTTTACTCTTTTTACTCATTTCTCATAGTAAAATGAAGATGCTACCATCATTGCCTATTTTCCTGATTCACATTTGCAGTATTGTTTCAGGGAAGGCATGTCTGCCAGTAAAATGAAATGTGCATTGCAAACAATTTTTTAGAGGATGACGTCATATTTCTTAGATGGCAAAATTAAGCAAAAAATAATTGTACACAAATAAATACTGCCTGAAATTTTAGCTTTTCAGATACACATATAATTCACCATGAAATCCTGTATTATGCCCATTCCCATTTCACACACAAGTTATTCTGTCTTGTCATTTTAAAATTAATATAAAAGGAGAACAGTTTTTTATGTTATATTAAGTGTTGTTGAGTCATACTTGTAACACCAGTAATAGAAAGAATCTTTTCCTTTGTATCTTTCCTTCGTATTTGATTGATATGTATCACTTTAGACAAATCTAAATTTAACACAGAAGAGATTGCAGATAGAAATCCCCGCATGGCTGTTCACACATTTTTTTGTTACCAAGCGTTTGAATATAGATCTTAAGCTGTAACAGAAAAAGAAGAACAGCTCCAGTAGACAGACAACTCCTTTCTAATTGATTACTAGTTCTGTTAAGCATGCAGGATATAACATCCACTTCTGAAAAGATTTCTACTGATGAACAAATGTAGATAAATACTAAATAAAATGAAAACTCTTCACTTCAGGTCAAATCATATCCTCCCATTAAGTAAACATGCATTCATATTGACATAATCCAATTTTTGAGATATTTCCCGGATTTTGTGATTTGAGGCTGCCAATCGCCTTTGAAATCTATAAATCTGATGAAGGTTTTTTCATACTCTACATGCAATCCGAAGTCACAAAGTCTTAAGTATTTGTTAAAATATTCCCCAGAAAAGCGAAGAATGTTTAGCAGAGTCCTCAGACTGACTTTAAAATTTCTTCTTTACATGAACTTCCATACTGCTCCTGCATTATCTGTTCAGAAGGGTGATTTACTTACAGCTCTTTAAGTGAAATCAGTCATGCTACTTCTGTTTGTAAATGAATGCAAATTGTCTTCAGTCATCACTTAAAATTAATCACAATGCAGGATTGAAAGAAATAAGCTATCAGTGGGCCAGGAGAACTTACATTGAATTATGTATGCTCCCAGCTGTGCTGCAGTGTTGATTGGACAAGGTAAACGGCCCTGTAGAACATCTTGCTTTACTTGCAAGAAAAACTGATACCTAAAACACAGAGATAGAAAAAGTTGTTATTTCAAGTTCAATTAATATTTCAAAATCATCCCATTTACTGTGCACATACCATGTACCATAACTATGTGACAGTAAATGCCTGTATTCCTCTCTAAATGACTTCCACTATTGACCCTGAAGTAATAACTAAGATTAATACAATGAAAGAACTTAGGAAAGAGAGCACTCTCTACTTCCCTAATATATGCTTATACTGTGAAGATGCAATTAATTATGTCCCTAAAATGTCATTTTCCTCTTGACTTTCACAGAGCAGTCAGGAAGTGGGGAAGGGGGATAGGAATCAGAAAAATGGAACAAGAAACCTACCAAAGGGCAAAAGTTTAACCTCTGGATCAGTGGATCCAGTTTAATCACTGGATCAGTATAAAGGGGGACTGGGTATTGGATGCTTCCTTACTCAAGTATTTCCTCTCTGAATAACAGAGTAACAACAACAATGCAGCAGGTAGGTTTGATGGAGCCCATGAAAACATGGATGGGTGTGGCATCAGCAATTAACTGAATAACTTTCATAGAACAGGGTACTCTCCTGCTTAGAATAGTGATAGCAGGGGTGAAAATGTAATTTTCAAAGTCATAAACTGCTTCTACACTTGATAAAGATGAGACAAAATGAATTAATATGCACAAAGCAGATGGAACAGACAAGATACCAAGCCATTATATAAAGGGTGTGCAGTTTGGTAATTTCCCGTAATGATTTCTAAGAAATCTTTTAAACACTAATTGGATTTTGTTTGATTTTATTATAACAGATTAATGCAGTGTTTCACATCATCCTAAGTTAATTTGTTGCACAGATTTCCTACAAAATGTAAAAATACAATGAAGGTAGTTTTTTACAAGGAAGAAAAAAAGGTCTTCCATACTAGCATATAGCTTTTCCATTATTCACTAGTTCAATTTTATCTACATAGAGCCATTCAGCTACTCTGCAAATAATTTATTCTGCATTAGTACAAGTAATTCATGAAAGCACCATGGAATGGTCTGTAAGTTCAAAGTACACCTATACTGATTTCAGAGAAGTTTACAAACTGCAGGTTACATGATAGCTGACTCAGAAAACTTATGGTCCAACCAAATTTTCTAGACTTTATCAGATAAGCCTCTGAATAAAGATAACCATGACTTTCTGATTAATGATTTCCCCCAGAATTTGTGCTGTGACAGATGTTACAGTAGGAATGTCCATCCTCTAAAAATGGTTATGTTCTCTACCTTAGAGGGATAGGGCATTTGCAGAAGAATTTCCTGGGAATATCACTGGGCAACAAAAAGCACAGACACTCATTGTTTCCTCACTCTAAGCAATGCCTCAGTCCGGCTTCTAGTTTATGCTTGCAATCCTACCTAGACAAATCTTCCCTGTATGAATTATGATAATGACCAAGATGATTTTACATCCACTGTGAAGTACACAACATCATCTTTCTGACATGAAATGCATTTCTGATGCCCACCCATATTTCTGTTAGCATTTCTCCACCTAGTCTACGAAGCAGAGCTTGGAAGGAGAGGATGCTAGAAATATATTATCCTTGGGGCAGGTACCTATATTTCTGTGGTCTCAAAATAAAGTAGCATAGGAACCTTCAAAATAAATCTGCATCCTGCATTGTTAATTGTTTAAGTGACTCCTGTAAGGTGAATAATCTCAATTCCGACTGAAGCCACTGAGCTCTTTGCAAAATCATGCCTTCTGACCATACCTATAGCTAAAGCAGTCTCATCCTGTATGCTGTCATGTTTGTCATGCATATATGAGTGCCTAATTGCAAGTTTTCTCTAGCAAACACATCCAGCAAACATTGCAGTGTTAGTTTTTGCCAACAAGCCAGACAGATTCTGCAGCAAACCAATTACAAATTTGACAGATTTTCATTATTTGCAAAGAGTAATCCTGCAACGGCACAGATAATCAGAATCTAATAACGACAGTTAGCTCTCATGTCCATTAGACTAACAAATACGTCTCTAAGGAAACACATAGATTAGCACGAAGCAGTCAACAGATCACTGGAATTACACAATTAGGCAGAATGTTGCTGTTGTTGTTATTATTATTATTATTATTATTATTATTATTATTATTATTATTATTATTATTATTACTATTATTAAGCAAAAGAGGGTCTTTAATGCCACTTAAGTGGAAGGACCTTTAAGAGTCCCTTCCAACCCAAATTATTCTAAGGAGATGTTGGTATTACTATTACTATTACTATTACTATTACTATTACTACTACTACTACTACTACTACTACTACTACTACTGTTATTTTCCTGGGGAAAACCCCCCCACAAAATCAAAACAAAACAAAAAAAAACACACAAAAAAACCCCCCAAACAAACAAACAAACCCCCCCAAACCCAAAACAAAAACAAAACCAAAAAACAAACCAAAAAAAACCCACCAAAAAAACCACCTTCCTTCCAAGATTTAAGAGCCTATGGGAATAAGTGTTCATAGATATTGAAGGCAGTTGACTATTCAATGTGTTTCATAGAAGACTGATGATACCATCATATTCCTTTCCTGGGCTGTCTCTCTGTACCACCCAAGGTTCCAGTTCTGCATGACCAAACACTGTCAAGTCATGACGAGAGGCTTCCTAATGATACTACAACATTTCTTGACTGGATCTGCACACCTAATCAGCAATGCAGATCACTGGCTGGCCTTATCACAGGGCAAAGGAAGAACCTGTGAAAATTTAGCCCCCTACCTCCACCCTGCCTCCAGAGAGGCAATCGCAACAGGTTCTGTGGCCAAAGCTCCCTTTCCAAGGGACACCTGTCTTTCCCTGTGAGCAAGATTTAAGGCTCTTCTGGGAAAGTACAAGAAAATGGCATCAAATTTCCATTATACAGGGGCATCCCATTGCTGCCAGCTTATGCTGCCAAGTCACAGAATTTACTATTTTTACTAGGACAGCCTGGGTCTTGTTACATTGGAGGCTTCCGTTCCTGTTTTGCCATAGAAACAAAAGAATTTTCTCACTCTGGAATAAGAAAAATATTCTGTCTGTGCTGCAACCTTTTATTTAGGAAAATTAAATCCTTGCATGCATTCTAATGAATCCTCATGTATACATTCTTAGGACATCAAAAGTATTTTAGCATTTGTTAATGCAAGCCAGCACACTAATTTTGTCTGCCTACCTACCCAAATTCCCTTTTGAACATAAAACTAATTTTCCAAGACATTTAATAAATAAAATAAACAGAAAACCCAAAAACTGTGAGACAGTTCAGATAACCGTCTGTGTGTCTGTGTGCAAGCATGTACATGCATTACTGTGTGCATCCTCATACCTAAACAGAGGACAAGCTTAGGTAAAAGAACCAGAGGGATGGAACTCTTCAATTTTTTTCACATATTTTTAGTAAGACCAAAAGAAATCCCCATGAAAAACAGTTCTGGAATTTAAGCTATGGCAAATAAAGACGAAAATTCCCTGTATTTATATCTGATATCCAAGTAAATTCCAAACTTGGTTGTAGCATAGTATAAATGGAGCTGTAGCAATGCATTACTGAAAAAAAGAAAAAAACAAAAATCTCCCAAAAATGCACAACAAGGCCTTTTGATTTTTGACGGACCAGAGAATATCTTGTCTTCCTGGGCTTCATAACAGTTGTCACTGTCAACCATTGCAAAGTTAATCACAATTTTCTTCCTACACACCAAGTTCAAGCAAAAACATTCACATGTTCAAGAAAAAAAAAACAAAAACAAAACAACAAAAACCCAAGCACATCACAAGAATACGCACCTGGCTGAAGTGTATTGTTAGCCTGAGATCAACAACGTACGCTTTTATTAAATACTGTACCTTGTTATTTCTTCCTTAAGTTTACATGGGTCCTCTGCATAAAACTTAATGCCAAAATACAGAGTGTATGGTGGTCCAGCTGCAGGGAAAAAAAATGGTGTAAAAGTGAGTTGTCATGAATTGCTAATATATTTTTTTTTACTGCTTGATTTTGATGATTAGATTTATTTTTCCACTGAAACTTTTTGAAAAATGTAATTGTGTATGAAATGCAATTCTCTGTCATAACTAATAATGCTGAATATTAATCCCTTCCACAATTCCAAGTGGAGCATCCTGGAGCATCTTTATGTGCCAATTAGATTTAGAAATATTTGGAAAAGTTCTTCTAATACACCTTTTAAAAAATTACTCTCCTGTTATTTAGGTAAATCAGTAGCAAAATTCTTCCAGTTATATTTATTTCATGCATGCTCCACTTCTATATCTTTTTTTAAAGGATCTCTAAATACCAATCTTTAATTGTAATAAATACAATAGATCTAGCATCTTCAATATCTGAAGACTGACAGTAATAGAAGAAAATCTATTATCAGTAGGAGGCACTTTTACTTTAAGAAGCAGAAGAGAATCTAAGTTAGTTATGGTATGCTAAGCATGACAGAGGCATCACAGCTACTATAAAATAAATTATACAAATTAAGAATAACACCACTTATTAGCCTAAAACCAAATTTAAGCACACAGAAGTCTTTGGACAATAATGACACTGTTGGACAATACTTTGTGCAATCCACGTGTGAAATTTTGATACAGCAAAGAACTGCAATAAAAAACTTGTTAAGAACTATAAATCTGTTGTAACTAGAATAGAGATATTGTGCATACTGTGTAAATGGAATATTGTAACTTCATCTTTGTCCTTTAAGTTCAAGTTAAATACATACTGTTTATCAATTCTTTATGTTCAGCGAGGGTCTTTGCAGGATCCAGCCAGTACTGTGAGACAGATAATTATGGAAATCAATTACTTAATTTTGAAAATTGATGCAGAACACTTGGTTATTCATATCACTTAACCTTATCTTCTCATTCCCTCATACTGAGCTGACAGGAGGAAGTGCACTCTCATCCCTAGAAGAGAGAGTGCTGCTGCTTGTCCTAGTAAAAATAATTATCAGCTGGCATGAGAAAACATTTTTCTGTGAGTGCCACAGGTCTTGAGATCAGCACAGGTGAGATTAAACACTTGAATGCAGTGGAGAAGAGACAAGAATCTTATCTGCCTTTTCATTTCTCCTGTGAGTATTTAGCACTGTAGCCATGGCACAAACCCACAATTAAAATTACCATGCAGCTATTTATTATTTCAAAGGCTGCCAAAATTTTCCTGAAGAATGCAAGAGGTGGGGGAAGGAGCAAGAGATTTCTAACATTTTATTTCCAAGCCAAGGATGAATGGAATTTTATGGATAATGCAAAGGCATTTCTCTAGCCAAAGTCAGACGGTAAAGATGAGAATATTTAGAGATCCAAGAATCCCAATACTGGGGTGCTCCACACCTAGGCACAGCTACACAGTTATGTGTGTTAGATATTTGTTAAATGCTTGTACAGATGGATAAACGGTGTCGGGTACAGTTATGCTACCAAGCTGATACGCTGAAGTGCCAAGACAAATGGAGCAAAATCCCAGTCTCATTAATCCAACGTACTTGCACAGCAGTTATTGACAACAAACCCCAGAGTGGTGAATGCCAAGGCAGCTCTGACATGCTGCCTTCACCCTTTTCATCTCCTGGCAGCCACTGTGATACTCCCCAGTGCTCTGCTGCCTGTGCCCTCCCTGCACACACTTGCAAACAGCTCACCACTGCTGCAGAAGGCTGGAGCACCCAGCACCTCCTCACCTAACTGCAAGGGATCGATGCTGCAAATCTAAAAGTATTTAACATTTACAGAAGAAATGGGGAAAAAATCATTTTTTTAGTAGACCTAACCAATGCAACTATCCAGGAACTAAAGGGACTAGTTTACTAATTGTTCTTTACAAACAGATTTAGTATTATTTTAATATTTTTTATTTACTAAGACTGATTAAAAAGGTACAATGTTATTAAAGAAAAAAACTCATTTTTAAATTACATTTAAAAATATATGTTTTTAAGTGCAGCATAAAGAATAAATGAGCTCTTTTGTCCTTTGTACTTATACAAATCTGGTTCCCAACACATGCCAGATATGTAACCAGCTATGTGTACAAGCTTCATGCAATATTTCATATTTAGCCCTTTTAAGTGCCTGCAAGAATTTTACCACAAATCTGGAAACCTAATTTTTTTGTATCTGCATTAAGGTTAAACTTGGGTCAAATTCCATGAGCCTGCTTGAAACAAAATATTAACTAGTCTGAAATGTTTGCTGTAGTATCAATCATTGACGTGTCTGGTGCAGAAAGATCTATCAATTTCAAGCTAAATGCTAGACTGTCTTAATTAGATTCTTACAAACCTGTACCTATCCTGCCACATGTGTCAATTTTTGATCACATTTGCAATAGGAAGAAACAAAATTTTGAAGAGAAAATGTGTCATTTTTAAATTATAATCTGAAATTATCAAGATTTTTCCACAACCTAAGACAATGCTAAGAATGGGAATTGCGGTGTCAGATTTTTCCTACAAATGTTCAGTGCAAAGAACCTCAATCTGCTGAGTTCGGGATGCCTCTATTATATATGAAATGTAAAAATTTTCAGGCAATTCCTACATACAAATATGTATTTAATACTTCTATCTTTGTTTTCAGAATCTGAAGTTATATAGGTTATATTTAGTATCATATCAGTGAACTGATCCTGCTGCAGTATAAAAGTTTATTATTATTACCTCTAATTCACCTGACCATCAGCTTTGTGTCTGTAGTTTTAATCCATTAATATTCTTTTAAAATTTATTGTTTCTACTCAACATTATCAGTCCCCATTTTCTTTCCACTAGCTATGACATCTAATTTAACACACACAACAGTTCTCTTTCCTCCTAGATAATTTAGTATACCATGCTTGGGGATAAATCTAAAAATCCATAAAAAGAAAAAAAAATTTCAACAAAACACAATCTAAGTATAATTTAACTTTATTTTCTAAGATCTTGAGGACAAAATATGCTCTACATTGTATGACATTAATTCCCTCTATTGCCATGGGTTACCTCCTACCTGCTGTGCTCTCGGGGTTATGTGCTCAAACAGAGCTTCCTCCTAGCAGGGGAGAAAAACATACCTACATTACAAGAGCTGGTGCAATATGAATGAATATCATGATATGTCCTTCTGTATTTGTATTTCTCCTCTTAGAGCCCTAGGAGAGTATCAGGATACATTCTGATTATAATAGTTCAGATTAGCTCTATCAGATAAGAATATTTACATCACAGCCTGCTGTACAATTTTTTGTATATAGAATGATTCTTTTGGCATTTCCCAAGGGAACACCTTTGGGCTTCAGAAATACCCTTTCCATCATCAAATTCTGTTCAGCTTTTCCTGATATACCACATATTAAAATTGCTATCTCTGCCTTTTGTGTACCTCAAGAAAACACTAGTCTCTTCCAGACCAGTAACTAGCTTGGCAATCCTACACACCCCAGGCAATGCCATAAAGGCAGTAGCAAAGGGACTGGGTGGAGAGTACCTGGGAGCTGAAGCACAGCAGGGATCAGCAGTGAGAGTAGCAAGATAGCCCTCACAGCACCAGTTCACCCAGCCCCTGGAGAAATACACCCCTGAGCCACTGTTTTCCCCAAATACTAAGGCAATGAGAGACTGCAGTGGGAACAGTGTGGTCAGCAAGTTGAGGGAGGTGATCCTGCTCCTCTGCTCAGCCCTAGTGAGGCCACATCTGGAAATCTTTGTCGAGTTCTTGGCTCCTTAGTGCAAGAGAGACAAGAAGCTACTGGGATAGGGCCCAGCAAAGGGTCACAGAGATGATGAGGGGTAAGGAGCATTTCTTTTATGAGGACAAGTGAGAGCTGGGCCTGTCTAGTCTGGAGAAAAGAAGACTGAGAGAGGATCTCATTAACGCAAATAAGTATCTCCAGGGTGAATGCCAAGAGGATGGTGCCAGACTCTTTTTAGTGGTGTAAAGTGACAGGATGAGGAGCAGTGGCCATAACTAACACAAAAGAAGTTCTACCTTAATATGAAGAAGAACTTCTTTCCATAGAGGGTGGCAGAGAACAGGAACGGCTGCCCAGGGAGAGCACAGGGTTTCCCACCCTGGAGACATCCCAAACCCATCTGGATGTGTTTCTGTGGTGCCTGCTCCAGGTGACTCTGCTTTGTCAGGGGGTTGGACTGGGTGATCTCCAGAGGTCCCTTTCAACCCTAATGATTCTGTGATTCTGGACAGAGTTTCCTAAGCCACCCTCAGCTTCTGCTACATATATTCTGGTGATTGTGTCTCACCTAAAAAAAGTAGATGGGGCACAAAGTCCTAGGAGATGAAGCAGAAGACACAAATGCCCTCTCCAGAAAGACGCAGCTGACTATCCACATTGAGAACCATGAGGACAGTATCTGGTGTCAGCCTACACTAATTTGAGTGCCAGCACTCTCTACAGTAATGCAAAAGATTCAGGTGAAGGTTAGATGATGAAGCATAGGATTCATGGGGCACTCAAAAAAAAATTGGTCTTTCTTTTAAAGAATTTGCACCACAAAGAAAGATACTCTAATACCACATGAGAAGAAGCACCATGCAGTCTGTCAACAGAGGCACTAAGAGATTAGGAAACACTACTGACAACACATGGCATTATCTGAACCCATCTGTTCACTGGGGTGTAGTTTTACATCATGGAATTTTTAATTCATTATTGAATGCTGTACTTCAACTAATTATTAGAAGATACGTTTTGGTGTACCTTTGGAGACCTGTCTTGTTCAGACCACTAAGTAGGTATAGGTAATGCTATTCTGACAGCAACTTGTATTCTTCAGAGCTTGATTTATTTGTTTGAATGCTGTCCTTTTACTGTGGAGAGTTTGGGGAAGTCTAGAATGTCAAGTAAAATTTGTGTAATATGACCAAATTTCTACCCTAGAGACAGGGTCATCCAATTTATGCTTTACCCTACTGTTTGTTCCTCTGCCAGTGACACCCAGTTCTGTCAATCTGTTTGCTGCATCCAGCTCTTCTCACAGGCTAACTAGTTTGTTGGCTGTTCAAGAAGAGACCATTTTAATGCTACACATTCATATACACTACATAGCACAGTGAAACCTTGTTCGCTCATTAGAGCCCTGCTGGTAGTACTAAAATAATTATGATACCACCCACATAAGAGGCAGCTCACAAATGCAGCACTTAAAGACCACCTGGAGGTGCTGAGGCATGCAAGAGTAATGGGGAAAGTAACTAAACAAGCCCTTTCAAATTTCTAATAAGAAAAATGTTTCTCTTTTGACTGGCTTGTGTTGTTTAAAATACATCATTTTGTCTATGCTACTTTATTCATCATTCAGTTAAATATATAGTGTGACAAAAAAACCTGACAGTGCAAATAATAAAACTTTCCCCACCACAAGCAGTGTATTAATAGGTAGCCCAATGCCCAAACACTTTTCTCCCTGAGACTATCTCAACACTATGGTTTTAAAACTAATTAGCAAGGTAACCTTTTTCCTGTTCCCTTAGGAAATGTACTGTGGTCGATCCAAAAAATATCCAGTCCAAAATTCAGATCTAGGCTTCTTGCCAGCCATTTCAGGACTAATTCCCACAGCAGCCCAGAGATTTTTAGCTGGAGTCAGCATGCAACTAAATATATGTTTACAACTAAAGGACAAGATGTTGTTTGTTGTGTGAAAACTTTCCATTATACTGCCTATTTTTAAGAGCTTACAAGATTTCACTAAAAATAGCAAGCTAGCAGCATGAAACCACATAAAACTACACACATTAGTACTGTTTGGCTCTTTTATGAACTTTTCAGATGAAGCATAAACTTCTTGCTATCCTTACACAGACAAACAACACAAACAGGCCTTTTCACAATCGTTTATTACAAAGCGGCCCAGGTGCAAAGGCAGCAGCACACTTGGCCAGTCACTGTGTGTCTTGGGTTATGGAACAAAAAAAATGTGTATTCTGTTTCATCTGTTGAAAGCAGTTGGGGAAATGTGGTATTTATCTCCTGTAACTGCAGGGGGGAAGGGGGCAGATGTTTTCGGATAATGGCCCAGCTGTTAAACTGGGTGGGGCAGTGTTTCTTATCTCTTTCACCACCATCCTCCCCCAACAGGGATATCTGCTGATAATAGGCCATTAAGGGTCACCAATCACATGACACATTCCATCATCCCATTGTGAGATGCTCCACCCAGTCTTGGGGTGGGGCCCTGGACTTCCTACCTGGATAAAAGGGAGCCTGAAAACACCAGAGTCAGTCCTACACTGGATTCCTCAGAGGAAAGACTGGACCCATCTCGCCATCACCGGACTTTTCTACAGGATGATCTCTACTCCACAGAACCACATCTGTTACTCCAGAAGGATTCATCTGGACTGCTTCTAACACCCTGACCAACAGGGTGTCAGGTCACATCCCTGACTCTGTAAAGGGTTTTCAGCTTTTTCTGTTTGTTTTGTTTGCTTGTCTTCCTGTACTACATTTGTGTTTTTTTAAAATATTCCTAGTAAAGAACTGCTATTCCTATTCCCACATCTTTGCCTGAAAGCCCTTAATTGCAAAATTATAATAATTTGGAGGGAAGAGGGGTTACATTCTCTATTCCAGGGAAAACCCCAGTTTTCCCTGGCAGATACCTGTCTCTCTAAACCAAGATGCTGTGGCAGCCATCTACATGGCAGGGCAGGAGGACTCCACAGGCTTGCGCACAGCTAACGTCCCTTATCCACATGACAAGGCCAGAGGCCAGTGCTGGTGCAAGACCAGGCAAATGACAGAAGTGGGATAAACACCTTCCTAATCCATGGGAAAATCAAGAATCATGGTGGCTTTCTGACACTGGGCTGGAAGAGGATAAAGCCTAAAGCTAACATTACATTTACACCACTGGAGCACCACATGAGAGAAAAAGTAGAACAAAAAGATGTGCCCTAAAATGTGCTTTTATGTGTCCCTTTCAAAATAGAGGTGCAACTGCCTTGTATACTCATATTTTCATATACACCCCTAAATACACCCTGTGTATGCTTCTGGAAATATTCCCAGGAACAGCCATTTTTATTTTATTTGCAACCACTGCAAAAAGGAAAACTCTTTTGAGAGCAAAAAATACTTACCTGCTCTTCATTCACACCTCAAATTCCTCAGGAAAGCAAAACCACCATTTTAAAAAGTCTGCCTTTAGTTCACAGCTGAATCTGGCTTTCACCTTCATGGAATGAAATGTTAGAATCTTATCAAGGAACTGAATTCATAAATTTCTGGACTATGGCCTGTGTTTTAACTTCTGTTAACTTCTGTTTAACAGAAGTTAAAACACAGGGAGCGGGACCATCTGTAGCTCTCATTAGCAATCAGTAATCTTCTGCTTAATACTATTCTAAATTCGGTCTTTACATGATCAACTTCTGGTTAACAGAAGAAATTGGCAAATATTTAGCCAATTCAATAAGTTATTACTATATATAGATGAAACAGGGTTTTGTGCAGTGCTATCATCACAAAACGCTGGCTTCAAAACTGTAATGGCTTGATTTAATTTAACCATAGGCCAGGCACAATTTTTTCAAAATTTTAAGGTAGTATGAAGACCATCCTGGGCATACAGCACTGTTTCCTCTTGCTGAGCATCCCCTGCTCCTCACCGCTGCCTGCAGCAATCCTCCACAAGCCTTTGACGGGGCAGATGGTGCTGCTCCAAGACACTGCCTGCTAAGGCTGAAACATCTCAGCCTGGCTGAAACATCTCTTTGTCTGTTTAGGACGGTAATGTCCCAATGGAAAAAGCCTCAGATGTAGGGTGAGTCCCTGTCAAAGAGGCTCTAGAGAACATGGGCTCAGGGATACAGAGATGGTTCAGGAGGAGTGAAAATGGCATTGCTTAACACACCCTGAAACAGGTGTTCAGCCAGTGTTGCAGAAAGTGAAGTAGGCTGTGATGCACTCAGTGATACTGCTTCCTAGGCCCTTCTGCAGGGCCAAGAAAGGCTGAGCAGCACAGAGCACCAGGCACCAGGCACAATATTAAAGAGGAAAAAAATCAATTCTATTTTCATATAATAATTTTTTACTATTTGTACTTTCTTAATTTAGTTTTCAACAACATTTAGCATTTGATTCCATTCCTATCCAAATGTTAATGGCTCTTCCAAGACTTCATTGCAAACAAAAGAAATTATTATTGGAAACCTGACCCAATAAACAGTGAAAGTTAGGGGAAATATGACAAGCTAATTCTTTACATGCAAACAGCACAACAGGGTAAATTTTATACATGACAAAGCCAATCTGCTATGTCTTTTACTCACCGTTTGATGGCTTCGGTCACAGTAGCGCAGTCCAAAGTAATCTATTTCCACCAAATTTAAGTGCCGAAATACGTAGCCCAGGACAGCTGACCCTTTCGTTGACTTCTGTGGGAAAGAATTTACAGAGCCTATTCACAAAGATGCTCCGCCTTTGTCAGCTATGTGCAGTGGCATTCATGTATTCAATTAGCTTTGTCTAAAAAAAAAAAGAGGTAGTTCCCAGCCTTTAACAAATATTTCAGCAGTAAGGATGAAAATATTTTACATGTTTAAAAAATAATTCTGTAAAATACTAATAGGAATCTGGCAAGGTAGTAATTACATAATACCTAAAGAAAAACAAACACACAAAACCCCCCACAGTCCTGGTGAACACAGCATTTTTCAAATTCCACTCGCCTTTCCAGAACAGACCTGTCAGTCAAACACTGACAATGAAGATCAGGAGGCAAAACGGCCCTTAAGACCTAAATTATACATCATTAGCTTCTCTGTTACTAATCTTTTTAAAGGTCAGGTTTTATTTGATTTCTTATAAAATATTTTTGATAGTGGAAGGGGGAGCAGTGCAACACCCTGAATTAAAATAATCCCACTGTTTACTTGAATAACACTTCATTAAATGTCTACGACAGTATTTGCAAAGAATGTTGGGGACAATATTACAAACAACATTGTACCGCTGAGAATGCTCTATAAAGAGCTCACTTCACCTGAATGCCTTATATTTGTTGGTTTGCCTGGCAGCCAACAATAAACAGAGTAAGATGGAGAATAATTACACAAAATGATTCCCCCTCAAATCAATTAAATACTTTGATGATTACAATCCTAAATTCCACAAGAAAATATGGACATAACTCATAATTAGGTTTTGCTTAGCTGTTTCATATTTTATGAACTACTAGACTGCAGTAAAATCATCACAGAGGAAAGAAACAGAAAGTAGAAGCTGTGCGATATTGTTTGTGCAATTTCACTTTCTAACCTATGAACAGATAATTTCAAAATTAAAATGGCAAATAATACTGATTAAAAAATCCTTTTATTTATTTCTGCTGGTGAAGTATCAATCACATTACAACAGTGAAGATCTATTTTTTTTTAGCAGGTTCATTTGGTCATGATTAATATCTAATCCCATGAGCAGGGACAATACAATTTCAGGTGGCCACTCACACACTAAGCAAGCCATGACAAGGTAAACATCTCTTCTAGGATGGAAATTGCATATCCATGCTATTTACCGGATTTACTATATATTTGCTTAAAGCAGGAGAGGTACTTGAAAGGTTCTCTGTCTAAATCCATCAGACTGGTTGTTTACATCAAGCAACTGCAATTACATGTTTGCTCAGTGTGTACAGTGAGCCTTAATGATCACCCACAAAACAGAGGGAAATCTGGGGGGAAACATGATTAAGGTAAGCAGAAATTCACTAAATCTCAATTTATCAAGTTGGATAAAGCAGAGCAATACAGTGATTTTATCTTCAGTTTCATCAACAAGAACCTGAACTCAGGGCATGAGAACAAGGCAAGACAAGTTGTAGAGTGACTATCAGAGCACTGCAGAAAAAAGATAGAACAAAACAAACCTTAAAAAATACTAAAGATACAGGTTTAATTACTAGACAGTAGGGACTTAAGACTGCAGTAGTAATTGTCCTTGCTCGTTTTATTTTTAAATTAGTTTCATCAAAAGAAGCAGAGGAGACATCCCACTAAAACGGACATCATATCTCATCATTCATATATCAGACTTCATGATCCTGATGAGCCCCTTCCAGCTAGCATCTTCTATGATTCTGTGTCATATAAGGCAAATTACTTTCAGCACTGTTAACTATTTCCATTATCATTTAAACAGTACAGCAATGTCTTGGGAACCTAGAACTGGACAGGCATCTTTAAAACAGACACAAGAAAAGTTCAAAATAAAGAAGCAGCCCTGACTCCAAATGACTCATGCAGATAAATGAAGGCAACACTTCCAGCTGGGCACTAAACATTCAGAGAACATTTTAGAGTAAAGGATCTCCACCATCAGCCACTCAGAGTCAATGTTTTTTTGACACAGTTAACCACAGTGAGGTCAGTAAACCCTTGCAAGAAGGTATAAAAAGGGTTGCCTGCACCACAGTCATGGAACACATCAAGTGGTGCCCACCTTGCCCTTGCTCAGCTTCTGTGATTGTGTGAAGTTCAAGTCTGTCTGCTTTCAATGAGCTTTCCACTCCTTGTCTGACCAGTACCATTACTCACAGCATCAGCTGGTTTTATTAACAGCACTGAGAAGTATTGATTGAGCCACCAAGATGAAGCTGTCAATTTCCCATTCAGGCACCTTACAATAATAGAACACAATCCTGGGAATAATCAAAGAATCTTAAGCCTTACAGGAGTTCGACTTACATGATTGCACCAGTTTAGAATGCAATTTCCCTTCTTGGCTGGATGTCTTCTGCTTCATTCAGTTGGGAACTGCAGAAGGAGTATTTGGGACAGCTTTCCTTCCATGGACCCTAAACCTGGCTTGTTACTTCCAAGAAACACACACATTTCAGACCTGGTTTAGTTAAAATTAAAGCATCCTTTCATTCCTTTCAGAGATAAAAGGCTTTTTAACTGTTTTTTACTTGTACTACTAGGCAGAAAGAAAACATAAATGCCTGTTAATTTTTTCTCTTTTGACTCAGCAAAGTTAACACTTCAATAATTGCAAGTCCTGCAGAAACAAGTGGTCTGGCTGTGAGGAAAGACTGAGCAAATCGATCCAGCTTTCAGTGGCTGGGGGCTCTCCACCTCTACAGCAGCAAGATACTCTGTGCTTTGGTTACCCTCAGCCAAAACAGACTGCATGTTGTAGTCTCCACAGCCCTCTTTGCCAATCCCTTTTATGTCTTTCAGCAAAGCCTGCTGAAAACAAAGAAGTGTTTTGCAAGGGAACAGCCAGGATGTGAGCCAGGACCTCTCCTCACACCCTTCAAACCTCATCTTCCTTAACCTCATATTTTCCCAGCATTAGGGAGCACTGTCCAGGTGAAATACTGACTCTTGGAGAAATAAGTGCAGACTCATTTTCAGTTGAAGTTCTTATTTTTAGCCACATGATTTCAGGGTTTCATGGAAGTAATTTGCATCTTCAAGTCAAGAAAGAAGTTTTGCTGATGAATCCCTTAGTAACTACTTCTCCATCCTGAAACATATTTTAACTACATTTGCTTAAAGTTTTGCAAACTAAGAGAAGCCATCTTATTTCCTCTGATAAAATTACACCAAAATTCCAGCAAAGCTGGAAACCAAAACTATCAAAGATATTAACAAGATTACATTCACATCATATGGCATTGCAAAAAATTACATAATCTGCCTTGCATTAAGCTCAGACTTGCAAAAGGTTTGCATTCTTAGGGGTAAGCCCAAGTACGTTTGAAAATACCATCAGCAATGCTTTCAAGAGAGAACAAAGAATTGTTTCAATGAGTCATAATACGTAGCTTTACATGTTAGCACCTTAGCCTCATAAATCAGAAAGGCAGGTTTATACTAGCTAAAGAAAATGACAGCCAGAACGTTCAGGAGAAGGCTAATTTAAATGTAGTTTTCTTCATCAAATTGAAATTATTCTTTTAAAAGCAGTACATACAGTACTGTGTTTTAACATATTCATATTACTCTATATTTAGACACCAGAAATTCTTATCTTTCACTGCTTTTTAGCCCCAGTGAGGTTCTTCTTGCTGGGTATTTTTTAATTTTCTCTCTTGTGTTGTACAGAGCATTGGAGGCCATGTCAGAACTTTTAGTGATGTTAACTGAATTTAAAGACAAAATCTCTGCCTCAGTAGGATGCTAGTCCCACTATTGGAGGAAAAGTGCTACAGGTAGTGAAGCCTCTTGTTATTAAAGTAGAGTAATGCATTGTCTCTTTTAGATCAAGCAGACATCATGATGCTTTTCTCCTGAAAATAATTCAATCCACACAATCTACCTCTTCCAACCAAAAAAGAGCTAAGATGCAGAAGAATTCATGTGCCTTTGCTCAGAAAAAGGGCTTAGTTAGAACTTAGGTTGAACATAACATTTGCCTTCTGAGATGCCCATCAAAGGGTCCCCCTGATGTAGCATGCTTGGAGACCAAATTGCAGAACACAATCATACGTGAGAGTGAGCAGACACAGAGCAGAAATAGGTATCTCCAAATACCAGTTTTTCACTTTTCCTTTTGGCCTATTCTTCCTCCTTACCTCAAGCTCTGAAAAGACTAGACACCATTGCAATTTTTCATCACCTTCCCCTGACAAAAGCAGCAAGGCATGAAGCTCTGAAATCAAAGTTCTTGGTTTTCAACAAGAAAACCTCTTTTCCCCAAGGCAGTGTGCCACCCAGGTCTCAATTTGCATACCACATTTTCAAGCAGAGAAAACTCTTGAAATTAAAAATGCTAAACATTTACAAATATTCACCCAGACAAAACTTAATTTAATTTACTTAATTAAAAGCTTAACTTAATTTCCAGAATGCATGTCCAAATAGAGATGAATTTACATTAGTGTTTTTTATACATGCAAGACGTTCCCCAGCACAATCATATAACAGAAGTAAATACTTTCAGAAATTGAAAATTTAACAAATAGAAATTAAATATCACAGGCTATCCTAAGTATACATCATTAAAATGAAAACCATCCAAAATATACTAATCCATTCCTGTCTCTCAGCTTGTATTTCAGTGGCAGCAGACATGCCAACATATTTTCAGAGGTTTTTGTGTGAGAACTCCTAGGATTTATGGACACAGGCACAGCCCTCCCTATCACTGTTCCCAAGAACTTGACACGGTGTCTGACCTGCCTGGATGTAATAGACAATACTGAGTTCTATGTGCTGGTATATTAAGATACCTGTAGACCAAGTTTAATTTTCATAGTGGTCAATCCATTGCATTCCAGTCATAAAACACTATTCTAGAAAAAATATCTGAAGATGCATCATATTTTTCTGGTTTTGCAATTATTTTATTTGTCACAAATTTATCTGCTATGGGGCAAACTCCTTGAGAGAGGGATACATTCCTAGAAGCGTGGGCTCCAGACAGTTAAACATATGCCCTTGCACTGCCTAGAGTGCACTTTGAGGCACTGTCACAGATAGATGTAAACTAATTTACTTGATTCTGAAACACAGAAGAAAAAAAGTTAAGAAACAACACTATAAAAATGTTTGGCTTATGGGAAATTACTTCAATTCAATGGGGTCCTTTTTGGGGAGAAGATGTAAGCAAGTATATTTATATTTACATGGTATAGCAATGCAATTTGGACCTGCACACATGTAAAAAGGAATGCTCTAAGCAGGAATCAATGAAGACAACAAAGGGCAAAGTGGAGCAAACAAGTAATGAGAAGACAACTAAATTTTGCAAACGTAATCAAATACTTACTAGTGCTTTAAAATTGATCTCTCCTCTGCAATGAATGACATTTTACAAAATGGGAGCAACTGATTCTGTTTAGAGGAATTCTAGCCATAAAAATTTTATTTTAAAATCTATTCACTAATCCATCCCCTGATAATAACATTATCCAGTTCATTAGCATCTACGTTCACCATACGACAGATAAGTTAAGCTACCAACAATAATGCATTTCAAGTTTTCACAGAAAAGAGCTTTTCTGGAGAATTGAACACCAATGAATATTTCCATCATTTTCATGTACTTCGAATAATTCTACACCTAAGAAAGGAACTATGACAATAATAATGAAATTTAAAAATGCAGAATACAGCCAGTCATTTGGAATGGTAAATATGTAGGTTACTATTGTTTTTCTACTTTTTGACACTGCTCTTCACTCACAGTTGTGTGATCTGGTGTACCTTCTTGTCAAGAGAGTGCTCTTTACTCTGAGAGGTGAACAGCTTCAAAGTAGATCACTTGGTGGAAGTGTTACCCAGGCAGAAAGGGGATGCTGTACTTACTTTTGGCACATTCCTTCTAAATAAAGTAACTATCCCCTGTTTTCTAAGTGATTTTCATGACATGGTTTCTGCAATTTTTTTCCCAGTCACTGAAATCTCTCTAGAAATCTTTCTCATATAAATTTGTGTCAATTTCAAAAGTTTATTTTTGCTGCTTATTTTGGCATTCTTGGTTTGTGTTTTGTCCCCTTTTCAGTTATTTTTGTCTTACTTTTTATTTATTTTGTCTTTCTTTATTTCTTATGTTTTATTACAGCAAAAATGTTAGTTCTGTCAACGTACATACAAAATATCAATTGAGGAATAAATACATAGGTATAATCTTTTTTGTATCAGTCATCTAGTCCTGGTATGTTTGGTTCTATTCCTCCTATTTGTGATTTTGTGATTTCTGCCTTTGTGCCAAAGGGAGGCACTTGAGCTACCAAACCATCAGTTCTAACACCCCATCTTTTACTATGGTCATCCACTTAAACACCTCTTTTAAATTAGGTGTTGCATGCATTTTCAAGGATGTGAAAAATGAAAGTTCACTCTTAGAATAATTTTCAAAAGTTTAATAAGGGAATAAAAAATGACAATGTCCAGTGCTGACTTGTTCCTGGCTATCGGCCAATGAACACACTGGTGCGTTAAGACAGTGTTATCTATATACTGTTACCTTACTAAGGTACATACATATTTGTAAGTTTCATGCATTATTCAAACATTCTTGGTAGCTTTTGATGTTGTAGAAACTTTCCTTTGTTTTGGTTTTCACTCTGGCTTATCTGCATGACATCCTGCTGATCAGGTCAATATATTTATTCCTTCTTCTGGCTTCATCCTGTTGTTTCACACTTCCCTAATAATGAGTAGTTAACAAGTTCTCTAATTCCCCTCTGGTGCTCTGGTTTGTGTCACTGTTATCTTATTATTTAGAGAGGTCAGTCAGCAGATGTGAGAAACAACCTAATTGCTTTATACAGTTCTCTCAGTTACATAAAAGTATTCTAACATTTTATATTTTGCTAAGGCCTACAGTTCAATACATTAATCACATTATTAGTTCTATATGTATAAGGTGTATACATTAACATAATATATTAATCACACTACTATTTCTATGAGCTATATGGTGCATATTTAAAATGAGAAATTAGGTTATATTAGCAAGCAGCTAAAAGGGGTTTTAAATTGCGCTATGCTTACAACCAATAAGAACATGTAAAGACTAATACACAAATGTGAAAGCCAATATTATAGGGTCATTTTTAACAATGGAGCATATTAAACTGATTATGCACATCAGTTTCAGAGCAAAGGGACTTAAATTTCAAATATATCACTTGCTTTGCTAAACTGCTTTATGTGCAAGACTGACAAGAGAGAGTGTCAGGAAAGAGCTGAACTCTAAAAGGCTTTCAGAAAGAGAAATGTTAAAAATTAAATACTAGACAGTATCAAACTGCTCAGTGATTTTACTATTACTTCAGCTGTTAAACAAAGAAGTAATGAAGCAATATTCTCATTATAAGAAGTTGGCTCAAACTATTAGCTGGCAGAATGGTTAGAAGTTTTTTGTGTTAGATTGTTTGTGAAGATTTATTAGGAGCAATAAGAATGGGAAGGAGAAAAGGTCAGCGTACATCTTGCCAATACTTTATTTTGCATTTTTTCATTCAGAATGAATAGCTGTACTGTCAGAGCTGAGCATACCTGCAGAAGCTTGTTTGTACAGAACTCCTCTAGACTGAACAAAAAACAAATCACCTTCTCATGCTTTCTCTCCCTCAGCAAAGTAAAATTTGGTTCCTTGCTTACGACCTGCTCCTTGTTAACCTCTTTGCCTTCAAGTTGCTTCTTCTTTTCTTAGAATAATTATTTCTGCAGCTCTCTTTTACCTGTGTCATCCCTCCATTTTTCTTCCCCCTCCTTTAGACTCCATTTCTCAAAGTCTTATCCATGTTCTGGTCATGAAATCAGCAATTTATGATGGTAATTCCCAAGTAAATTCTCAAATTATTTTTTAACCATTTCTTTCTAAATCCCCATTTTCAAGAGTAAGGACTACAATGTATAGAACATAGAGGCTTCAATCTTCATCTTCAAGTCAATTGACACCTTAGAAACCACTATCAAGCTCAGTTAAAATTTCTTCAAGAATTTCATATATTTTCCTTCAAAAGCAGTGGTGCTGGCATGATTCTTTTAAACATCTGATTCCATTATCTGAACTCATTACCAGTTAAGAGATATTACAACAGAAAAAGTTATCAGAAAAACAGTGGAACCTTCTCAGATGCAAAACTAATGGAAAAGACAAAGAGAGGATATATTTCTTGAAAATACAGAGACACCTTTTCTCCCTAGCTCTGGCAAGGTGACTCAGGGAAGAGAGAGAGGAGGAAGTAAAAAAACAAAGGTAGCTCTCCCCAGGCAAAAGCCTTTCAAAGCACACAGATCTTTGGAACTTACCTCTTCCATCACAAACCCAAAGGGAGTCCTGCCCCACCACAGAGCTGCTCACAATCCCAAAGAGTTTTTCCCAAGCACTTAATTATTTTTAATATTTAAAATTTTATTTCCAGTTTGATGAAGTTCAATTTCACATTTAGGCTGACACCACCAAGTTACTTACTTCTGCAGTGGTGACAGACAGAAGGCAAAGGAATACCTATATTATCCTGAAAAAACATACATATGTACATGTTATATATGATGTAGTGTAATTCGTGTTTTAAAACTGAAATTAAGTAGTATAAAATCATCCTGATCGGGAGAACAGGCATTTGGACATGCCCTCAGCAGGGACCTATTCCAAGGAAACCGGCCATAGCCAGGAAGGGTGTATCAATGCAATCCCTGAGGAACAATGGACAGCACCCAGAGAGGGAGATGGGCTCTCAACAGAGATGGCCCTACCAACGACCCAGCGATCAGCACCCATCAGCCGACCATCGACACCCGATATGGATCTTATCAACGCTGCCAGGTGTGTGCATCTGAATGCCAGGTTCCCGAAAATCCAATCAAGCAACCATCCCTTCCTGGAAAACTACTCGACGGACAGGAGACCAAGAAAGAAACCTCCATGAATATGTAAAAAGGACCAGGAGAAGCATAGAAATCCAATCATCCACCACTCCAACCAAAAACTGTATAAAACCCGACCCCGCAGAGGCGGCTTCCTGAGCTGTGATGCTCTCGGTGCGATAGAGGCCGAAGCTGCGGTTCACCCAGATCCGATCCCAGGCTTGGATCTGTCTTTTTGATTGTGGCTCAATTTCTCTGGATCTTTCAGTTTTTTCAATAAATTGCTTGTCGGAGAATTTGGCTGATCATTTATAACATCATGGTAATTACTGAGAACTGTTTCTAGTGCTCAGACATAGCCTGTTAACCAAAAACAAATGTTTGGGAAAGCCTTAACCCTTGTCACCGAAGCTGTAAGTCAGCAAAATCCTCCTTTGAGGTATTTGGAGTGGCGCATTGGAGTCCATTCAATTCCTTCCCAAAATCTGCAAATCCAAACAAACATTCACACCTTACCTGATGTACAAAAAACTTTTGGGAGCAAGTTCTCTATTATGAATCCCAAATGCAGAGCTAAATCCTTTGTTTGAACTGCTAAAGGGGGATTCTGGCACTTTATCACCTAAACGACTCAATATGCAGGCGCTGCAGGGCTTAGTAAACTGGCAAGCTGCACGCTGGCACGTGAACTGCCTTCACTTTAAACAATTTTATCCAGCAAAACAGCCCCACACTTTGATATTTCTATGGGACTCCAAGGCATCAGACTCCGTGCTTATCAGTGAATGAATTTTTTTTACCACACCAAGCGACCAAAACTACCAGTACCCAACATGAAACGATAGCCCAACTGTTGTTAAAGCCAGACAGAGACTAACTTCCCTTGCAGAAGTGGAATTTTCCATTGTTTTCCTGCTTCTCATCACCTTTTAGTTGAATTGGATATTTCAGGTATCTGAAGCTATTCAAATGGCCTTTGCTGAATTCAGCAGACAAATCTCAGTACATCCTCCAGAACATAAGCATTTAACACCTTTATTTTAATTAACAGAAAAATGAGAGAGAAGTGAGGTTCCACTTCAAGCGTTTAACAGTATTTACAGATGGTTCTGGTCACTCTCATAAATCAGTAACAGTATAGGGAGACTCCTTTTCTAGTGTCTAAAGATCAGATATATCCACAGCTGAAGGATGCCTCCAAATTGCGGAACTTGCTACAGAGCTTTTCAAAAAATTTCTGTGCCTTTTAATCTAGTAACAGATTCAGTTTATGTTGCAGGAATTATGATGAGAGCTGAAGCATCAGCCCTGAAAATGATGTAAATAAACTGCAAGCAGATAATGGTTTTGATTGGCTGAATCAACTCCTAAGAGATTGGGGTCTCAATGGGTACATTAGAAATTTAGTTAAGTAGGCTTATATGTATTAGGCATTATATTATGTATTGTTATAATTATTCCTTATATTTTATGGTGAATAAAAATTAATTTAAAAAAAACAGAAATGGGGGAAATGTGGACATGGGAAAGAGGGTACTGTGGATTTAATTAGCATAGTCAGTTTGATAACCAAGATGCCTTTGGCAAGAACAAACAAAGTTTTGAAGATTACAAGAAGACTGGATTAAGGAGAAGAAGATTGAATTAAAGTTCTGCAAGCAAGACATGTTGTAAAACGTGTAAGTTTGTCTGTGTGATGTTTAACCTAATCATTGTAGTAAAAAATCACTAGCCTTCCTAGAATAGTATATAAGCATTTGGAAATGCTTATATACTCAGTAAAAACTAATTCTGATCAGCAAATCAGTATTCCCATCTCTCTATCAATCATCGATTCCAACAACTATGTAAAATCTGTAAATATTACATATTGCCTGCAGAAAATACAATATACAAAGAAGATTAAGTCATGCCTTGAAAGACCTAGATCCAAGCATTATACTGTTCTGTATAGCAACAAAAAAGCAAAATATAAATGGAAAACTGAGCAATTTCATTATCAGGCACCTTTAAATCAGGCACCAACAATTACACCTGAAAAAAGGTATTTATATTGAAAATACTAAGAACCTTGGAAAAATAGAGATTGTTGCTATCAGAGATTGACTTAATATGCAACCTTTTGTGTCACAAATCTCCAAGACACCTCAAGTACGTGGTAACTACTGCAACAGGCTATCATGCACCAGCACATGGCTATTTTAAATTTGTTGTTTTAAAATACATTAAACATTTTAAATACATTTAAATACATAAACAGCAAAATTCAGCAACAGTTCACTTCATGCTGAAAGCTGGAAAAATAAGATAAAACAAGATAAACAAGTTTAACAATATTAACTAGATAAACTACTTAAAGCAGAGAAGCATAGTCAAGTGCTTCTTCAGCTAAAAGCAGAAAAATTTCCAAACATGGGTGAATTGCCTGTATTTTGTTTCAATACATGTTTTCCCTTCCAAGCTGCCCTGCTATCTAGCCTAAACAGTAAATACAAATGTAAATACACTGAAACTGAAGTTCACTGTAGTTTTATGTTGGGCACAAAAATAATACAGACCTCAGCTTCTCCAAAGCTACTACAGAACTAAGGGCCTCAAGAAAACATGATCCAAGCCTCAGCTCTGTTTTGTTCCTGTATTCAGCTCCATATTTACACTCTTCAGGGAGAGAAAAAGTGAATCTGGACCATAACTGACAGTAATTGGTTTGGCTCAAGCTCAATAGCCTTCTTTATATTATTTGGCCTGATCAGGTAGCTCTAAACCAGAAGCTGTCAGGCCAATGAATAAACAAGAATTGTAAATATTTTTGTCGTGCTTCAAGCCTGCCTAAAATTACACAATTTTAAGTCAAAAAATGAGTGAAATACATTTTACAGATATATGGCCTGAGTTTTGTCATTACAGCTTAGTGAGCTATTCAATCCAGTAACAGTAGAGGTTAAGCAATTTTTTTTAAAAGGAGTAATTTTAGCTTTTTCTGACAGAAATCTACATATCTGAACTGTTCTGTCAGTAGCCATAACTGGTGCTCAGCAATCAAAGCTCCTCTGTGAGGTCTAGATTAGAAAAGATTTTTAACACTAGGATTCTACATTTCATATTCTTATCACCACATAAAAGCAAATGCAAAAGGAAAGGGAATAAAAGTTCACCTGTGCTCAACTAACATGAATTATCAATGAAGTTATGAAAACCAAACCTGAAAATCAATTTTAACCATTATGTCAATAAGGTACTCCACACTATATTACTTTACAGCTGTAGGGGTACGAGCAACAAACAAAATGGGCAAAAATATTACTTTTCACGTGATAAAACAATTACTTTGCAGTGCTTTGAGGCTTCCTTATATTTTATATGGCATCTTTCCTTTTATTTCATATGGCATCTTCAGTTATCTCTTTAACATTGCCCCCACCTCCTTATTTGACATTACAGATACTAAATAAAAATTACATATAATTAGTTCTTATAAAAAGGTGTACTGAAATAAAAATGTTGTTTATATCCTACTATAATTGCATAGACAGTATTTTAAACACAGTGCAAAATTCCCAAATACAGACACACTAAGAACTGCCATAAAAAAATAATATGGTTTAGAAATAAGCTTTAGCTCCAATACAGGATTCAGTCAATATTCCTAGCAGCTAAATGATACAAAATAGTCATTCCAGAATTAAAAATTTGTTAAAGGTTTAAAATAAATTTAAATAGGGGGAGTGTTAGAATTCTTGGCTTGTTCCTGCTCTCAGGTCAGAGTGAATAAACTCAGGAGAGTTTTTAAAGTCTCACTCTGAAGTTTACTATCCTTATCTATTACAAAGTCACAAGATGTGAGCTCTCTCTAACAAGTCAAGAAAATGAAGCTAAAATGGTGTCTGTTCAAGGCTATTTAAGTCCCAAATATCCAATAAACAGCTGACACCTATACTATTTATGCTTCTAATCCAGTTGTGATCACCTGAAATCAGCAATGCCAACCTCTTTCACTCAAATACAGAAAACCACCCAGAAGAAGAAGGAAGAAGAAAGTGCAAAAAAGACAACTAATCCACACCCCAAATTCTCCATCTTGGCTCCCATATATCACCACACACTAAAATCTCAAATCTAAGTTTTTCACCCTGTGAGATCACATAGTACCATCCAAACTACACCCCCATCATCCCAGTACTTTCAGTCATTTTTTGGAAGCCTGTTTTAAGGCCTCAGGTCAAATGCAGTGCTTCCCTGAAGTTCTGTGCCTGTCAGCACAGAGTCCAAAATTCTCAGCATCTAGAGTTCCCACAGGGGAGATATGTTAAGAGGACAGGCACATCAGTTAGTATGACACCCTGCATGAAACCTCTTTTTAAAGAGGAATTGCTAAGCAGTGAACTGTTTTCAAGAGGTATTTTGCACTGGATATGTGCTTGAGTGATTCCTGGGGACCAGGGTTTCTCTTGCCAGCCTTTTTCATGGCCAGCCTGTCGCTGGCACTGTGTGGCCCATGGTGTTCCTCTCCCTTCCCACACACTTAAAGCAAACCCCTCTTCCAAATACAGCCAGGGAGCCAAATAGTGTAAGCATTTAAGGACACACCAAAGAGGCATTCATGCTTTTGAACTCTGTCATAATAACCATGTACTGTTTTGGAGTATATCAAAGTATTTTGCCTCAAATGAGTCTTAAAAATATCATGGTCAAAACTAAATGGGATGAGGCTGAGAAACTACAGTGGTGGTGTCTGTTACAAATGAGGCCAAGACTCCGATGTTATGAAAATAATTGGCCAATGATTTATTAACTGACTACTGAGAACAGAGGCTAAGCTAGTCTCAAACCCCTTCACGACAAACCAGAACATTAACAACACAGTACTACCCTGGACACTCCTTTGGGACACCCTGTCCTTCAGAGAATGACCCCTCTGAGGGCTGTCAGTCCTTTTTTATAGTCTTTGTTCACTCAGGAATTGGTGAGTTTTGGATCCTTTGGCCATTGGTTTGTTTTCAGAGTCCCCATTGGCCTTTAGCCAGACTCATTCCCAGCCAATCATTTATTCCCACTGTGAGATGATTGGTTGGCTGTGTTCACCAGTGGAGATTCAGGGTTGTGGTCTCGGTGTTATCAGTAAGGGTCCTTTTCGGGCAGCTTTATCATTCTTCTAACAACATCACAACTGTAACTACTCGAGGTTTCAACTGTCACTTAAAACTGTACAACGTTGCAATTGCAAACAGACACTAACAATATTATCCTAGTAACAGCTTACACCCAAACAGGATCTTACAAATGTAGCACTTTACAATCATACAAAGTTTCAAATCAGAATGATAACCAGTAAGATACATGTATATCCTTTCTCAACTAACAACTATTTAACTATCAACTGTTTAACCTGTAAGTTTATAACAGTGTTGGCACAAAAAGGGACGGGAAAAGTGACTAGTTGAAGAAGAAAAAACACCTTTCAGCAGCTGAAAGACAAAGATAGAGTAACAGAAGGGCCCAGTGATAAATCTGTAAGATAAATTAGTAGATTATTAGAAAGGAAAAATGAGGAAATCTAATTTCAAATGTTCCCACAGAGCTCGAAAAGTATTGGGAAGAGTGTCTCCAACTTACATTGATCAGCAGCTCCTGAAGAGAAATGTGTGTCCCAGGAAGGCACAGATGCCTCGGCCATCACAAGTACACCCCACCACATCCCCCATCCAGGCTGAGCTGCACTGTCACTGACAGCAACAAGGCACCTGCACGGGCACAGCGGGAGATGTAGTTCCCAGAGCCCTGAGACATGCTGGGCGCTGTAGTCTTGGGACGGGCTACTCTTTTGGGCCACCTGTAGCTCCTGATAAGCACCCAGGGAGCGGCCGCAGCTTGGCAGGTAACGGGGTGCATCCCGGCAGGGAGCACGGAATCACAGCGGGGGCTGGTTGTGGCAGTGAGGGCTTCCCAGGGGGTGTGGTACCTTTGAGTTCCAAACCTAGCTCGGCTTTGTTCCTGGGAATGTGCTCCATGCTTGCATCAGGCACATGGCAGTGGTCAAGTACCACTGCACAGGTGGGTCCTGCAGTCAGGTGTGGTACCCGCAGCGGGTCCTGGAACAGACCTGCTGTGTGGGATGACCCTCCTTCATCAGTCTGGAAAGCAGAAGGGAAAGCAAGGTCGATAAATGCTATTATTCTTGCTGTAGTGTGTCCCAAGAACTTTAGGGATGGGATGGATAGTTCCTGTAATCACAGATGAAAAATTTGACTGAGTTAAGATGTTGGGCCTCACAACATTGATTGACTCAGGTATTAATTAATTATAAAAATTACTACAATTCCAGAAAAACCCAGCTAAAAGGATACAGGAACCAGTAGCTACACTTTAGTGACTTAGCTTTATTACAGTGAATTTATTACTCATAAATTTATATCAGTAAATCCAATATTTATCAGGACAGGTAGAGAAGATTTTTTTATTCATTCCCAAATACTTAGTATATCTCCTTGCGAACAGCTAAAAAAAACCCAAATCTTTTACCATTTTCTTACCACTTGTCTCTCTGTTCACCCAGCATTCTGGACCTGCTTTACACACAGGAAAGGGAAAACAAAATCTGCCTCACCCAAGCCCTCCTTACTAAGGAATCCAACATAAGCTCCATGCTATTACATCAAAGGTAGATTAACCATTTTGATTACAACACTAGTAGAAAACTGGAGGTGTTAGGTAGTGTTGAAATAACCAGTTTTTCTGGAAAAATAAAATGCTTCAACTTCTGCAGACTGTTCAAAGTTCTGGGCTTTCATTTTAAAGTGTGCCTGCTTCAGTGTGGGTGGTGCTCCCTCTGGAAGATTCTCACCTATTATATTTCACAAATGTGAAAAAGGTTTCCTTCTCAATGAAGACTGGGCTGTGTATGGCCTCCAGAGCAGTGACCTGTGGCTTGAACAGCCCACCTCCTGCTGCTGTGTTATGTCAGGCTTGGTGCTTCTCATAGTGCTTGCTGGTGGGATGTGTTGGTTCGAAATTCAGCTCCTAAATTGCTTCTTGAGGTTAACCAAGTGATGACAGGCTCTGCTTGCAATGCAGCTTGAGTTCCTGGATGACATGTGCTCCCTAATGTTGCTCAGAATTAGGATACTGCATCATGTCCCTCAAAACCAACAAGTTCTACATAGTTCTCGCAGAGTGGGTCTTGAGAAATAGCTGCAGATTTTTTCATATTCTCAGCCTGTTCAAGCAGCTTCTTTCACTATATAGACATCTTGCGTGCCAAGTAACCAAAGTGTCCACAGTTGTTCAGAAAAACCATATCTATGTTGGAGAAACCTGTGAATATGTGGTTGACAGGATGACATGTCAGTTGTGTACTTTCTCACTATCAGCTCCAAGTCCCTTTTCCAAGTTCCACCTCCAGATTACAGCTTTATTTCCAGTTTGTCCTACTGAGTGCTTGTTCCCCTTGCCAGTTATATTAGTGTACCAAATTAGGCAATTAGTCTTTACACAAACTTGGCTACTAGCTCATTCCAGCTGCTGGAATGTCATGGTTAGCTCTACTGTGCCAAATGAAATTATTTCCTCGGCAATGCTGTGTTATTCAAGAATGTTTGCTGCCAAAAAAACAAATGGAGGGAATGTTTTCTTCTGAGTGCATTCCCTGGTATGAACTCTGAAGGGTGAAGAAAATCTGTGAACTGATGAGTGATGGAAGGTTGCCTAGTGCGGTAATTAAGTGCTTGTGCTGTAAGGTTAAAATCATTGAAAAATTGTCATTTCAACTGTAATATTGAAATATTTCAGTAATTTACAAGAACTACTTCCTACTGTGGAGCAGAATTTTAGTGTGTTTAACTGGTGTCTGGGTTCTCTATTAGAGCTTACAAAGTCTAATGCTGTGCAATCTCCTTTGCAAGTTGTCACTTGGATGGTCAGTGCCTACCCCTGGGGTATTGTGTGTAATAGAAACAAAAGCAACAAGACTGTAAATTTTTCAGGTTTGATCTCCTTATTTGGGGGAGGAGTGGGAGAGAGGAGAGGGGCAGCTTTGTAGTCTTACAGATTTATAAGAGGGGTGAGACCTCATATAAATTCTGAGGGTCCCAGCCCCTTCAGAGTTGGCTGAATAATAATCAGCGAGACAGCATGGTCGAGAGTGTCTTGAAAAATCAAAATGGTTGAATAAAATAACTGAAGTAGTACAAAACAAGAGACAAAAGCTAAGCACAGTGTAAGGATAGATCCTTCACCTGCTAAGACACCTCGACAATGCCCTTGGTTCCTTTGTTCTGTCCCCTTTTCTACTTAATGGTCGAGGATGGGCCTATTGGAATTCTGCCTATAGAAAGGGGTACAGATTTTGACAAACAGTGACAAGGTCCAACAGGTGCTTCTCTCCTGGCACTGAGACAATTACAAAGAGAAAAAGACGAAATTTTCCAGTTAAACTTCCTAAAATGTCAAGAGGTAAAACTGAAACCTTTTTCCTAATATAGAAATGCCTACTCGGGAGTAGGGAGTGCATTACTACACAGATTATTACAGAAAAATCAAATACTATAAACTCTGTAAAAAAAAGTGTAAATTTGGAAACATCTCCTAAGATACAAAAAGAGCAGAGTATGAAATTGATGGAAGGCTTATATTGTCTTATCTGTATTCTGGAAAAGATGAAGATAGAAAGAAAATATGCACCTAATCTACGTGTAATGTCTAATGTGTAATATAGGAAAATATTCTATTAAATATAGCTTTTGTTTGAAATGGTTATTTTAAAAACAGATACAGACTAAAATAAGAAGGAAAAAAAATGCATTTTCTTATTTAAAAAAAACACTGTAGATTTTAGTGGGAGAATCATCTTCCTTCAAGTGCTGTGCCAGTGTTTATCTGACAGCATCTCTCACAAGGGTTCAGTCTCTCAGATGTTGTAGAACAGGCCTGATCATAATGAGAGCATTTTAGTTCCAACGGAATAATTGCAAATTGGATTTTATTTCTGCCATTTCCTTTGGGATCTTCTACAATTGAGCTGTTGGATGTTTTGATGCATAATTGTGATGGTAATGCTGCTGGTATAATAATAATGATGGTCATCATCATCATCAGTATTTCTTGCATTTGAATAGCAGCCTGAGACAGTTATTTGAGAAGATTTTTATTAAAAGCCCCAGTGTATGCCCAGAACAAACCCATTATCCACCTTGTTTCGAGCTGATAATGGGAAAAATGATGGTTTTCCTCACTTCTATTCAAATTACTCACCTTAGGCAAGCAGGGAAGAGATTTTTTTCTGGTTGGATTTATTTAATTTTTTTATTCCAAAAGACTTTGCAACACTTTAATCAGTCGTCATATTCCTTGAGCTGGTTAGAAAAATGACCTGAGAACCTCCATGCAAACAATAGGTTGATGAATAAGAATAGAGAAAAGAAGGGCAGGGCAGGGAAGGGAGGGGAGGGAGGGGAGGGGTAGGGGCAAGGGGAAAGAATAATTTCCTTTGGAAGAGACCTACAACAATCCTCTAGTCGGAGTCCATGATCCCTTCAGTGATGACCCAAAGTTAAAGTCGCATTAAAAACACTGTCCAAATGCCTCTGGGACAGTGACAGGCTTGGGGCAGTGGACATCTCTCAGGGAAACCTGTTTCAATGTTTGGCCTCCCACTTGGTAAAGAAATGCTTCCTCCTCCTGTCAAGTCTGAACCTCCCCTGACACAGCTGAGTCATTTCCATGTGTCCTGTCATGAATCTCAGAGAGAAGAAGTGAGCACTCCCCTCTCCACTTCCCCCAGAGGATGGTCAGTTTGTGAAGTTCCACCTGGACAATCTTTCTACCAAAATGCTTTCTCTGAGCAGGGATGGCAAGATGCTTCCAATATTTAATACATCTCTACTTCAAGACAAAGGTGGATGAGAGAAGACATGTGGAAGTATTAGCACAGGAGAAAAGATAAGGACAATGAAGCTGGGAAGAATCAGATGTGGACCACAGGTCTGTGCTCAAATGTCACCTCTTTGCCTATATCCTGTGTCTTCAAGTTCTGAAGTCCCACAGTTACAGTACCAGGAAAGCTTTTTGCTGATATTAAACAGAAGGAAACTGTTGTTATATTTAGATGTATTTTTTTTACAGTACTGATCTGTAGTTTGTGATAAAACAGTCTGCATGGTGCTTTTTTTTTTTTCCATCATTTATACTTTATGTAATCATTTTGTCTGAGTTGTATTATGAATACATGAACCTTGAATACGAAGCAGTAAGACACAACAAATCTCTCTTTTCTGTTAACCTCTTCTGTGCCGCTGTAGCTTTTCAGTGTGTCCTGGTTTAGAGACAGGTATCTGCCAGGGGAAACTGGAGTTTTCCCTGGAATGGAGACTGTAACCCCCCTTCCCTCCAAATTACTATAATTTTGCAATTAAGGGCTTTCAGGCAAAGATTTGGGAATAGGAATAGCAGTTCTTTACTAGGAATATTAAAATAAACAAATGTAGTAGTACAGAAAAAAACAAGCAAACAAAACAAACAGGGAAAAAAACTAAGGAAAACCCCTGACAGAGTCAGGG
>VZUI01040531.1:0-13870 GCA_013401135.1 Cettia cetti
GTCCCTGTCCCTGTCCCTGTCCCTGTCCCTGTCCCTGTCCCTGTCCCTGTCCCTGTCCTGTCCCTGTCCCTGTCCCTGTCCCCTGCTCGGTGCCAGGAGCTCTCCATCAGTGTGGGCTGGACGGGGCTTGGAGCACCCTGGGGTGGTGGCAATTGTCCCTCTAGATAAACTTTAGGGTCCCTTTCCCACTCAAAGCCTCTGTGGGTGCGTGCTGTGCCCTGCCTGCACTGCAGCTCCGCACTGAGGGGGAAATCCCTTTCCAGAACTTTCCCCAAGCTTTCTGTGGGGCTGGAGCTGCTGCCTGCAGCCCTGGAGGTGCTCCTGGAGGACACAGCCTGTGCCCACTCACACAGACCCACACCAAACCTCGCTGGCATCGCTGAAGGCTGAGCAAAAGGAGCTCCAGGAGCAAGAGGTGCCATTGTCCCTCTGTCCACGGCCATGAGCAGCACAAAAGGTCCAACAACAGCCACAGGGAGAGACATTCCACAAATAAATTCTATTTACAGAGCATCCAGTATCTGTGAAAAGCAAGGGGGAGAATTTTAATACAAACCAGCTTCATCTGACAACAAAGCTGAAAAGTTATTGACTTGGAAATGTGTGTTTGAGCTATCAAAAAAGGGCAATATTCAAATGGAAAAGCCTCCCTTCCTTGCTAATCGTGGCAAAACTCTGTTCCATGCATTCAGTAGATTTGGAACAATTTTATAGCGGTGTTGTCTGGGGAAAAATGTCTTTGCCTGTAAGAGCACAGGTTCTTTTAATGGGAGTTGTCATCTAAATAATTCCATATCATCAAGCAAAAAGATCATTTATAAGGGGAAAAAACCCCAGAGCAGCCTCAAGTCTCAGAGTCACCCACAAAATTGCTTATGAATGTGCTATTAGTTGGAGGTAAAAGTTAATGGAGAACTGGCAGGCCCTGGGGGAGCAATAAATGGGATACTGAGCCTGCTGCTCCAGGGCAGGATTTCAGAATTGGCCCGAGCCTGCCATGATTTGAAAGAAGTTCCTGCCTGATGCTTATTTGTTGGTCTAAGTGAGATAATGCATTGATGAGCCTCAGCCTAATTCCAAATGAAAACCAGCTCCAGGATGATAATTTTTATTATAGAAATGCTCCCAGGCCACGGGCTGTGCCTGGGTTTGTAATTCCTGCCCGTGGTGCAAACCTTTCCCCCCGAGTGAGCGCAGAGGGAGCATCCAGAAATGAGAAATGAGTGTGGGGCTGCTCAGAGGGCAGGAGCAGGGCTGGGAGCTGGGCTGTGACTGCTTCTGAACCTGCTCCCATCCCTGGGAGGGTCCAGGCCAGGCTGCAGCAGCCTGGGACAGTGGGAGGGGTCCCTGCCACGGCAGGGGTGGCACCAGGGGAGCTCTGAGGTCCCTCCCAACCCAAACCATTCCCTGATTGTTCTGGAGGATTTTTTTTTTTGTGTGTGTGTTTATATTTTTGTTTTCTATTTCTCATTTTTTTGGTTTATATTTTTAATTGGCACAAACAGAGCTTGATTGGCTTGTGATAAAGTGAGACCATCCCTCAAGATCTCTGAAAGCCCCAGTGGAGGAGAAATCCCCTCACTGCAGCACTGGGCCAGGATGTGGAAATATCAGGGAGGCAAAACACCTGAATTGTCCTTCAAAGTCACCCAGCAGAGAAACCCCAACTCTTGCAGAGCAGGCAGAGCCCGGTGGGTTTGGTGTCTGTGCTGTGCTCCTCCTCTCTGCAGTAATTTATCAAAAATTCCATTGCTCAGAGGGCTTTGGAGCCCAGGCTGGGAAGCTTTACCATGAGCAGGGTAAAAAAAAAAAAAAAAAAAAAAAAAAAAGGGGATTAGATTAGAGGATTAGACATTTATATGAATATGAATGGTCTTTGCAGCTACATCAGCCAGGAGAAAATGACATGGGGCTGATAATCTTCATGCTCGAGGGCCTAAGCTGCTCATGAGAGCCGGTCAAATTATTTGTTGGGAGCCATTTATTTGAAGAATTCAGCCCTTTTCTGTTTGTGTGCGGATCATGGTTTTTATTCATGCACTTCTTCCTCAGGACACTCTGACGGCGCTTTGCGTGGCTGGGGCTGAGCTGGGAAAGGTTTATCCTGGATTTTCCATCACTCATCCCCTGCCCGGGGTTTATTCTCTGCCAGGGGAGCTGAGGGGGGGAGGAGGAGCATCCCAGGGCAGCGCTGAGCTGAGGCTCAGCCCGGCCCCTCCTGCTGCTCAGCTGCACCCTGCCTCCGTCCAGCTTTCCCCTGAGTCAGGAGGGAGCTGGGATTTGCTGCTGATTGGCATCCAAACCCCCAAAATCCTGAAGTGCTCACAGTGGACAAGCTCTCAGCTGGTGCAGGCAGAGCAAGAGCAGGGAAGGAGCAAAGGTGGGGGGATCCAGGTTGGGAGAGGTTTGAGGGTTTAAACAGCCCAGCCTCAGCCCGTGCTGACCCAAAGCCCCCCGGAGACCCCGAGCTGGGGAGTGCTCCTGGCACCCTCCAGGGAATCTCCTGCTGTGGCCCTCGGCAGTTCAGCACAAAGTCTGAAGGGAATTCCCGGTGCCATCCCTGCTCCTGCTGCCCTCTAGCCCCCTCCTGCCCTGCCCAGGACAGCACCTTCCACCCCGGGGGTGCCAGGGATGTCCCTGGGGCTGTGGGCTGGGAGTGCTGGCAGCTGCTGCTGCCCAAACCTCTGTGCAAAGCCAGCTGGCCTGGGCAGTGTGAACGCTCTGTGGGGCTGTGCCCCCTCCGTGCTCTCCCTCGGGGCTCCCTCGGTTCGTTTCTGGAGCTCACGGGTGTTTGTTTTTGTTCCTTTTTGCCAAGCTGGTTCCACTCTAGCCCTCCATTAATAGCTCGGAAAAAAAAAATCACACTCCGGTTGCAGGGAAGTTTGTGCAAGTGACAGCTTTCCTAACACGTCTGCGGAGCTTCCCAAAATATTGTGGAGGAGAAACGTGTGCGTGTGACTCTGCAAACAGACGTGTTCTGCAGGGCCTTGGTGCAGCCAGGGAAGCACAGGCAGGCCCAGGGAATCCTGCCCTCCCTCCTGCAGCTCCTCTGACACACCCAGCCCCTGCTCCAGCAGAACTTCTGCCTCTCTGGGGGACTTATTTGGGCTGCTCCCAGCACCTTCACCTGCAGGGTGCCAGGCCCTGTTCTGACTCTGTTGAAGTTTCTAAGATTTTTTTTTTAATTTGTTTTGTTTTTTTGTTGTGTACAACTACATTTTTATTTTTAATATTCCTAGTAAAGAGCTGCTATTCCTATTCCCACATCTTTGCCTGAAAGCCCCTTAATTGCAAAACTATAATAATTTGGAGGGAGGTTTCATTTCTCCATGCCAAGGGGACCTCCAGCTTTCCCTGGCATACACCTGTCCAGCTTTCCCTGGCATACACCTGTCCTGCTTTCCCTGGCAGACCCCTGTCCAGCTTTCCCTGGCAGACCCCTGTCCTGCTTTCCCTGGCAGACCCCTGTCCTGCTTTCCCTGGCAGACCCCTGTCCTACTTTCCCTGGCAGACCCCTGTCCTCCAAACCAGGACAGACGTGCTGGGGGAAAACTGGGATGTGCCAGCTCCCACCTGCAGAGGGAACAGCTCAGGGCTGGAAAAGGCACCGAGACCGAGCTGTGCCCGGTGCCCACCTTGTCACCACCCAGGCATCCAGCCCCTCCCAGGCCCGAGCACCTTTGCCATGGGGAGGATCCGGGTGGTGCTGCTGCAGCAGGAGGGGAGGGAGAGCAGGAGCAGCCCCTGGACCCCGCTCAACGAGAGGAAAATCGGGGCTGCGCTGCTGCTGCTGCTCCGTCACGGCAATTGGGAGCGACAGGATTACCATTGATACAAATTAAAAACAAATAAAGAGGGTACACAGCGGTGATTGCCGGAGCTCAGACTCCATTAGCGGCTGATTTAGCGTGCGGTGACCCGCGGCTGTTTGCGGGGAAGGGGTCCCGCCGCTCCGGCCCGCTCCGGTCAATAAGCTATTTAATTTAATGAGAAACAGTATTGATGGGCCCGGAATGCAGCTCCCAAAGAAAGAAAGAAAAAAAAAAAAAAAAAAAAGAAAAAAAAAAGGAAGGGAAAAAAGTTGGAAAAAAAAAAAAAAGATGCAGCTGCAAAGAGCAGATAAAGTCTTCAACTCGGGGCTTCACTCGTTGGGTGTTTTCCCTTTTGTTATCGCATTAATTAAAGTCCTGAGAAGGCTCCGCCGGATTTGGGAGTGCCAGAGCCTGGCAGGAAAGGTGCTGCGGGTGGGGTTGCTGCAGGACAGGGGGCTCGGGGAGGAGATGATGCAGTGCCCTGAGCTTCCCCAGAAAACAAATCCACGAAGGAAGAAGTTGTTCCAAAGAAAAATCTGTCAGATCAGACAAGGAGAGCAGGTGCTGCTGAAAGCCAAATTCTGTAGCAGCACTCTTGAGTGTTTCTGAGATGAAAGTTAAGCTAAGGATGGCACATCTCAAAAATGATGTTAAAAATGGGAAAATATGAACGCCCATGGCCAGGCAGCCCTTGGTGCCCAGCAGGGCCAGCCTGGTGAGTGAGAATGTGGCCAAAAATGGCCAAAAATGGCCACAGCAAAGTCATGGATTGGTGGAACAGTGGAGGCTGGGAATGACCTGTGAGATGATCCAGCCCCACCATGAACCCACCAAACCACAAACCACCAAACCACAAACCACCAAACCACAAACCACGTCCTCAAACGCTGCGCAGGAGAGGCAAAGCTGGGGGAACCAGCGCTCCGCCAAGCTGCATTTTCATCTCTGGATTCTCCCATGGACGGCCCTCCCTCAGCCCCCCGGGGTCCCTGAGCACCGGGAACGATCCAATTCCCGGGTTCCCTGGAGTTCACCACCCCTGGAAGTGAATTCCCAGTGAGCAGAGGAGAGGCCAGCGCAGGAGCTCCAGCTGATTGCTGCAGTTAGCAGCCTGTAAAGAAAACACACGTTTAAGGAAATTAGAGTAGCAGGAGAAATGAGGTGGAACCATCAAGAGGAGCAGGAGATAATCCATATTTTAAAATACTGCAGTGGTTTGCAGGGTCTGGAGGAAGAAATATTCTGGAGTTTTTTGTGCTCTGGGCCCCACAGCCGTGCCCTGCAATGAGAAGTGAGCAGCCCGAGGGTGGGGAGCCAATCCCTCACTCGGCTGAGGTGCAAATCTCCCCCAGATCATTCCACGGGGTGCAGCTGCCCTGACCCAGCTGATCCTGGCACCCTGGAATGGCTTTTCAGCCCAGACCAAGATTTTCTGGCACTGCCCTGGGGCACCGCCCTTGGCAAGGCAGGAAAAACAGCACCAAACCCCACCAAGCCGGGCAATCCTCCCACTGCACGTTTTCTTTATTTAAGATTTACAATTATCAAACATTTACTATTGCCCTGGTGTTGGCTGGCACAGCAAAGTCCCCCCACAGCTGCCTCAGGTGTGAGGAGGGTGCAGAAGGCACAAGGAAGGTGTTTTATAAAACAATTCCATCCACGCGTGGGACAAGCCCTCCAAGCAGAGCAGGATCTGCAGCTTTGCCCTGGCAGGAGTGCCAGCCCCTGTGCCTCCCCTGCTCCTCCTTTGCTGCCCCTGCACCTTTTGTGTCTCAAAACCAGCAGGGCAGGGCTGCAGGTGGGGTTATCCCAGCTCAGGGCATTGTGCAGCTTGCTGGGAATTGACATTTTCCCCGCTGGGGGAGATCTGGGGGTGCAGGCAGGCAGAGGGGGCAGTGCCAGGGTGCCCCCCTGAGCAGGGGCAGCCGGGGGGCTCCTGGTGCTCCTTCTCCAGCAGCCTGGAGTGTGGAGAAGAAGCCCCAGACAGCACAAAGGAGATTTTCAGGAGCCCAGGTTTCCTCATTATGTATGGCAGCTACCACTCCCTGTATGGGAAGCATTATTTTAAGCAAAAGAGGCAGATTGGGAGTGCAGACACAGGAAAGCATGGCAAATGAGAGAAACTTTGATCAAAATTCAAATCCAACTCAGCCTGCAGCTATCTGCTGAGCAGCCTGCATTCTCCTGGAGAGTTTTTTTTCCCCCTTTTCTCAGAACAGGAACATGAAGAAAGCTCTCGGTACGAGGGAGGTCAATAGACACCCTGCATTTCAGAGGTTCAATTTAATCTCATTTTCTTTGGCCTCAGTGATTTGCTTTTCCAGGTCTGGTGGCCCCTTGAGAAACTTTTCATTCTCTCCTTTCAGGTGCTCAGTAATGCGGTGTTAAGAGGACTTTCCCACTTTGTGGCCTAATTATGGAAAAATTCATTTCTGAGTGGGCTGTCTGGGCTGCTTTTATGCTGATTCCCTCCGCTCTCCAATCAGGCTCCTGGCAAGGCATCATTTACAGAGAGCTAAAATCACCTTTTACAGGTGTTCCAGCCCAGGGCTGCCGTGCTGGGAATTGAGCAGCTCCTGGAGGGAGGGCTGTGCCCTGCTGGGACCCCTCCTGCAAAACCCCATGTTTTAAACAACCCCCCAAACCACCTCCCATACATTTAAAACCACCCAAACCACCTCCCATGTGTTTAAAACCACCCCAAAACACCTCCCATACGTTTAAAACCACCCCAAAACACCTCCCATACATTTAAAACCACCCCAAAACACCTCCCATACATTTAAAACCACCCCAAAACACCTCCCATACATTTAAAACCACCAAAAACCATCCCCCATACGTTTAAAACCACCAAAAACCACCCCCCATACGTTTAAAACCACCCCAAACCACCTCCCATACATTTAAAATCACCTCCCATGTGTTTAAAACCACCCCTCTGAGCTCAGAGGGGGATCAGAGCTGCCACTTCTTGGTGAGCAAGTCCCCAAATCTGAGATGAAGCAATGGGGAATGGCTCCAGCCTGGAGCTGGGAAGGTTTGGATGGGATATTGGGAAGAAATTGATCCCTGGGAAGGTGGGGAGGGCCTGGGATGGAATTCCCAGAGCAGCTGGGGCTGCCCTGGAGCCCTGGCAGTGCCCAAGGCCAGGCTGGACAGGGCTGGGAGCACCTGGGACAGTGGGAGGGGTCCCTGGAGCACAGAGGGTGGCACTGGGGGTCCTTGGAGGGGTCCCTGGAGCACAGAGGGTGGCACTGGGGGTCCTTGGAGGGGTCCCTGGAGCACAGAGGGTGGCACTGGGGGTCCTTGGAGGGGTCCCTGGAGCACAGAGGGTGGCACTGGGGGATCCTCGAGGTCCTTCCCAGCCCAAACCATTCTGGGGCTCTGTGAAAGCTGTGCAAATATTTCAATTTTGAGCTGCTGCTTTGTCCTCGTGGCTCTGGCAGCAGGGTGAAGGATGGATGTGGCCGTGGCTGATGATGTCATTTCTGTTTTAAGGAGAATTACTGAGTGCTGGCAGTGATTTGGGTTTGTCAACTTTAGTGAACTCTTAGAAGTAAAACAAAAGAGAGCAAAAAACTTCTGCTGTCCTCAAAAAGCAGCAGCTGGTGAAACAGAAAATTCTGCTTCAATAAATCCTGCAGCAATTACTCAAAAATTATCCCAGGTTTTCCTTCCATTAAATAACCCAAAATAATTTTAAGAATAAAAGCAAAACAAGTAGGATTTAATGGCAAAGGAGAAGCTCCATTGTCTCTTCAGAAGCCAATATCCTGTTCCAGGATCGGGAGCAGGAGTGGCTGTGATTGCCTTTCTCAGCCCCCTGCCCAGCACAGCCCTGCTGGCCCTGCAGGAGCCCTTCCCTCTATTTCAGGACACAGAAATGTGCTGGGAAATGGGAATGCTGTGAAACAAACCCCCCTCGGGTATTCCTGGCCCTTCCCTGCTCCCCTCACTGCAATATTTGCTGTGGCTGTGGCGTCCCACTGATTTTATTTCCCTTTCTCTCGGCCCATCCTTCATCCCTCCGGTGCTCTCTGGGTTTTTTTCTCCTGAGGAAGGCCCGGAGGTGAGGAAGGGAGGATGGAGGAGCCCAGCCGTGAGCCGGGCTGCTCTCCCGAGGTGGTCCCAGCGCCTTTTCTCGGCCAGCCCAGCCCGAGCACCCTCCAGCTGTGCCACAGCTGCAGCTGGGCTCGTGCGGGATGACCCTTCCCCTCTGCCATCCCCACAGCCCGACCCTCCCCTGCCGCCGGTGCCCCCGAGCTGGCACACCTGAGGCACTGCCAGCCTGCCACGGATCCGTGATTTACGCGTGAAACCCCGCAAAACAATGGTGGGAGGAATCCTTCACGAGCTCGGCTTAAAGCGCTTGCCAACAGGCTAAATCACCCTCTTGTTAAGTGTTGGATTTTGTTCTTCCTCCTTTCTTCTGCTCCGTGTATGCCTTAATATTGATAAGTGTTCTCCAGCGTGAGGAACATTTGCATTTTGCGCCGAGCATCGTGCGGGTGAGCACATCAAAGCAGCCTTTTGTTCTTCCCCTCTCGCTCGTTCGGCACCGCCGAGCTCGCTGCGGGTTCTGTGCCGGGGCTCCTGGGCTGACCCAGCCCCGGCAGCCCCCGAGGCGTTTTCTGGAACATTCCCGGTCCTGGGAGAGCCTTTCCCGGGATGTGGGAGCGGGATGTTGGCGCTGAGCTTCCCTCTGGCTCCGCGCCTTCCCCGCCCGAGGTGAGGCCGCAGTCCCCGCTGCAGATCAAATTAATGATGTTGCTAATTCCTGCCTCCCTCCCGCAGCTCCCACTCTTTGTTCCCGGCTCCTCCAGCCCCCTCTGGGCCGCGCTCCCCGGGTTTTGGTGCCCAGGCTCCCTGGGCAGTTCCAGCGAGGGGAGCTGACAGCAGGAGCTGTGCGTGACAGAGCCGGGACCATTCCCCACTTACGGGACCCCAGAGACCCCGACTGGCTCGGGGGGGCCCTAAAGATCCCCTGGGTTCACCCCCGGCACTTCCACTGGGGATTTCCCCGCGTTTCACCCCAAATCCAAACCCCCGGCTCTGTGAGGATGATCCCCCTTCTTTCACCCCAAATCCAACCCCCACCCCCTGGTCTGTGAGGATGACTCCCCGGGTTTCACCCCCAATCCAGCCCCCAGCTCTGTGAGGATGACTCCCCGCCTTCCAGCTCTGCACAGTTGGTGCTTCGCTGCTTGTCTCGATCCCTGCCCTGCCCTTCCAGCCCCGACTCCACTCCCCGGAGGGCAGCAGCAGGTCCGGGCTGCGATTCAGCTGATCTGTCTCTAAAACGCTGCCTATTAAAAAGAATAAGACTTTAACGATCTCCTCTGTCAGAAACCAATTGCTACCGCAACATCAAAGTTCCCCGGCTTAGTTAATGTTTATTTAAATGGCCATTTTTCCACTAGCAGATAAAAGATTGAAGTGTTTTGTTGCTATTGTTGTTTTTTAAAGCCTTCGAATATGAAGGCGCCTGGAGCCAACATTTGATTCTCATTATGTTATGACATTTTTTTCCCCCTACATAATTTGAATAAGACTCTGCTTAACTCAACAGCTGGAGGGATATGGCTTTTCCTGCACATTTCAGAAAGAGAAGATCTCTATAACTGAAAAAAACCCAAATAAAGCGGGCTGGTGTAGGCAGCAGAGCCCTCGTTTTCCCTGAACACCTTTGGTGGCTCTGGAAATGATCCCCGGGGTTTGATTTCAGCAGCACCGCTCAGGCACGGGGAAAGCGCTGCCACGGAGGGGATTTAGCGGAGTTGGGAGCTACCTGCGCTCACATTTCCACCTCTCAGGGAGTCATTAGGATCAATTAACGTTCCCCTGTCCCGCACTGCGCGGTTTCTGTTTGTTTTGGAGTCCAGCTTCACCTCGGGGGATATTTCAGAGAAGGAAATGCTGCCCTGGCTGGGTTTGAGGATTTGGAGTAAAACTCCCGAAATCCCAGCTGGGGACCCTGCAAACCCACCCAGCGCGGCTCCCTGGGCCCCATCAGCATCACCCTGCGCCCCGCTAGAAACCCTGAGGGCGGTTTAGGGGGAGGCAGCGGGGGCTGCCGGGCTGGGATGGGCCCAGAGGGCTTTTCCAGCGCCCGGGGCTCCAGCATTCAGACTGTGGCTGGAGTGTTCGGCAGCCCAAACCTCTCTCACCCCTTCCAGGCGAGCATCAGGTCCTGCTCAGCGGGAGACAAATGGATTTTATCCTCCCTAAGACAGCAGCTTTTAAACTGGGATTTCTGGGGCGCTTTGGGTTTTCTTTCCGCCCTCCTCGCCCTGCACCACAGAGCCCTGCTGCCTCCCTGATCGTATGCAAGTTGAAATGAAAGTCAGATTTGATTCAAGTTTCCTTAAATCTCACTTCTTACTGCTCCTCTGGGCACGTTATTGAAACTGCAGAAACTCTTCCTCGTTTAAGGAGTTAATGAGAGTCATTTTAAACCCTTGGAACACACGCGGGGCTCACCTGATCTTCACAAATGAATTTCCAAGGTCTCCCAAGCAGCTCTGCTCTGGAGCAGGTTTCAGCAGAGCATTTTCCGTGGGGGTTTGCTGAGTTCCTCGCTCCATGCCCTGGCGTTCCTGCATTTTATGGTGCCCTGTGCAAATTCACAACTCCCGGAGTTCACCTGCTCCTTGGGAAGGTCACTCCTGCCTTCCTTGAGCCTCGTTAACGATTGTTAATTGGATCTGGCATTCTCCAAGTGGAGTTCAGTAAGCAACGACTGAGTTTGATTTTGCATCCCCTCACGTCCATTCCTGTGGTTTTCCCTCCAAAGGCCAAGCCTGCTCTGATTTCCTAAAACCCCCGGCACCCCCCGCAGCTGCTGCTTCCACATTCAGCTGCTCCACGATTCAGAACCTTTCCCGAGATCCAGATGTTGCTCCCTGTTCCAAGGCAGGGAACAGCTGAGCTGGAGCTGCCAAAGTCCAATTCCAGTTCCAGTTCCTTCCTTTATTGTATCATTATCCCCAAACCGTGAAAACACATCAGGAGAAAAAAAAACCAAAACAAAAAAAAAAAAACCAAAACAAAACAAAACAAAAAAAGCCCTAAACCCAGCCCTGAAGTATGAGAATATTTCATCTGCTTTTGCACCAAGCCCCACACACAACTATGAGCAAGCCAGGATAACCTTTGTTTGATTAAATTAATCAGTTAACCTTTATTTAATTAAATTAACCAGTTAACCCAGCACTCTGAAAGTTTTGAAGAAAAAGGGAGGAATAGCTGTGAGTTCCAGGATCTGGCAGTTCCTGGGCTGTGGCACACAACCAGCAGCAGCTTTTCAGGCTGGGATTTCCAGGCAGAGTGGAGGGGAGCAGAAAAATGCCCTGCAGCCACAGGTTCCTCAGGGCAGGGCTCTCCTGGTGTGGCAGAGCCTCAATCTCCCTGAAATGCAGAATTTGGAGCCGCAGGTGCCTCAGGGCAGGGCTCTCCCGGTGTGGCAGTGCCTCAATCTCCCTGAAATGCAGAATTTGGAGCCCCAAGTTCCTCAGGGCAGGGCCCTCCCCGGTGTGGCAGTGCCTCAATCTCCCTGAAATGCAGAATTTGGAGCCCCAAGTTCCTCAGGGCAGGGCTCTCCTGGTGTGGCAGCGCCTCAGTCTCCCTGAAATGCAGAATTTGGAGCCGCAGGTTCCTCAGGGCTGCAGCTCTGCCCTGGCGCTGCCTTCGCTCCAGCAGCGGATCTCCTCCTCCTCCTCCTCCTCACCGGGACTGCCCTGCCCGAGCCCAGCCAGGCGGGGTGAGCAGAAATCAGCATTTTCCATGTCAGGAGGAGCAGACACTCCAGCCTTCAGCCCCGCTGATCCTGGGGGTGGCAGCTGGGGCTCAGAGCCTGAGCCAAACCCTGCGGGCTCCGTCAGGGCTGAGCCCGGGCAGAGATCTCACCCTCGGGCTGAGGAGATTTGCTGAGCTCCCTCCTGGGGTCAGCCCTGCACGAAGAGCCTTTCCCACCACGCTCGGGGTTTCCATTTCCAGCTCATTCCATGGGCTTGGAAAGTGTCAGAAGCGGAACTGGGAGTGCAAATGATTTTTACCCGAATTTCTTTGAGCCCCCAGGGCAGGCTGGGTGCAGGGGATGATGTCCCTCGGTGTTTCTGGCCTGCCCGAGCCACCGGCTCAGAACAAAGGGGCAGCAGCCGTCATCTCCCTGACCTCTGAATTGCTGAACTCCTCTCACTTCTCACTGCCTCATGCTGCTTCCAAAAATATAAAAGGTTTCATCCTAAATCCTTAGCAGGGCAAGAAGGAAATCTATCCCCAGGGGAGGAAAGGCAGCAAAGGAGAAAATAAACTCTCAGATTAAATTCTAAAATTGCTTTATTAACACTTTTTTTTCTGTTTAAAGCTTAGCTCCCCTGTGAACATACAAATCCTGAAACCTTTCTCTTCCTTAATAGCACTCTCATTTAAAGCCCAATAAAAAGATGGTGAGGGGAGAATGGAAGTGTCTCTAATTTCCCCTCAACCTCTCCTGAAATTGCTATGGAAACCACAAATGCCATATTTCAGTGGCCATGAGGATGCTGAATGGCCACAGCTCTGTTTGCCATGGCAGGAGCTGCATTGCAGGCAGGCTGCTCCCAGAAAACTCCCTTGGAAAGGCTCCAGCTGAGCCCCAGAGGGGGATCCTGGTGGCACCCACAGGAGCACCTGGTGGCACCCACAGGAGCACCTGGTGGCACCACAGGAGCCCTGCAGTGCCCTCAGGGCTCACAGCCTGGCTGATCCCCACAGCCTGGGGGGAATTCCTGCCAAAGGGGAGTGAGGGACACCGGGGATGGGGGCAGGTGGGACTGGGTGGGTGCAGCGCTGGTGCTGCCTGGGGAGGCTGAGCTGGAACAGAGACTGGGCAGAGCTGGAGAATAAAGCAGATTTTTATTGAAAGGCCTTTAAGGGCACGCCTTGGGCAGGACAAGAGCCTGGGCAGGGCTGCACCCAAGGTGGGCACAAAATGGTCACAAAATGACACAAAATGGACCCAAAATGGACACAAAATAGACCCAAAATGGACCCAAAATGGACCCAAAATGGACACAAAATGGACACAAAATGGACACAAAATAGACCCAAAATGGACCCCCAGTCACGAGGTCTCACATTTTTATGTTTCGGTCCATTTGCATATTGGGGTTTAATTGTCCAATTACAGCTCCAGGTTGTCAGGGCCATCCTCGCTGTTTTCTCTCTGCAGTCCATCATTGTTTGTGCTTTTGGGCCTGGAGCTTGTGATGCCTGTCCTTGGTGTGCAGCAGGAGAAGGATTTGTTTTGTGTCCCTGCAGTGTGCAGAGCTGAGTGACCCTGCCTGTGAGCTCAGAGCTGCACCCTGGGCAGCACAGAACATGAAAAACATGAAAGCAAAACTGAAGGCATCAGTGGGACTGGATAGTTTTAGGGTTCAGGTTCCTCCCAGCCCAACCCAAGCTCTGGGATCCCTGGCAGGTCGCTGGGCACAGCCCCTGCCGAGGGCAGGCACAGCCCACGGCCTGTGTTCACCCAGCCCTGGTTTCCACGGGCTCTGAGTGCCCTGCACACATCACTGGCAGCCATCAATGCCTTTCACAGTTTGGCTCCACAGAAATTGCCCATGCCAGAAGCTGGGTGTGTTTCCTTAAACAAATCAAGCCCAATAAATATTAATGCACCGTGGCCCCGCCGCACGGCACGGCTGGAGCTTGTAGCTGCTGATTTGAATGGCTGATAAAATTGTATTTCAATATTTCATGCAGGAAGGGAGCTGCAGCTACGGCAGCCTGTGCACAGACACGGGGGAGCTCTGCTCCAGGCACGCCCAAAGCCCCCTCCAAGGTGCCCAGCCCCTCCAGGGATTTCATCCATCCATCCATCCATGGATTCCATCCATCCATCCATCCATCCATCCATCCATCCATCCATCCATCCATCCATCCATCCATGGATTCCATCCATCCATCATCCATCCATCCATCATCCATCCATGGATTCCTTCCTTCCTTCCTTCCTTCCTTCCTTCCTTCCTTCCTTCCTTCCTTCCTTCCTTCCTTCCTTCCTTCCT
>VZUI01040532.1:7707-29964 GCA_013401135.1 Cettia cetti
GCTGTGACACAGTTTGCTTACTCTGTATCCCCCAGCTTCAGAGAAGGAATCTGCTGTTTAAACTGGTTGCAAAGACTGTTTACCAGAGAATCTGCTTTTATCTTTTAGAGACAGAAATTGTGACTATCACCATTTGATTGGCAGAGCTCATCACCTTTCCATGGATTTAACATAGGACTTCATTGGGTAGATGTCAATGGGCACTTGGCAGGTGTCTGAACTGAAATCTGCATTATTGAATGCTCACATGGCTACTGACAATTGTTTCCATTTTACTGAGTAGATTCAGACCTTTCTTAAGGCTTGGGGATTTTTGTTTTGGTTTCATTATGGAGAACTTTCCTACCTATCACAAAACTGGTGGATGGCTTTAGGAAGCAGTTAAGTTACAAACAATATATTTTTCTTGCCAGGTTCCAAACCATTTACGAGAATATTTTTCTTTTTTCCCATTCAAACAAACCTCCTGCTTACATAACTACAGTATTAACACAGATTGCCTTACCCTCAATGATGGCTTGAAATCCTGGTCTCTTAGGATTTCTTTCAGTGTGAGTTGCCCTCTGGGAGCCTGCTTGGTGGTTTCAAACATTGCACTCTGCTGAGCTGGGGCCACACTGAACATGTCCCCAGTGGAGATGGCTTTGGATTCCATCTGCCCCTTTGAACAGGTGATGCTACAACTTCCAGGTCCTGGGAAGGAGTAAAATTGTATCTAAGAGTGAAACCAGAACTGAAATGGAGAAGCATTCATTTCTGAAGAGAGAAAAATGCACTTTAAGCCTGAAAGGAATTCTTTCAGGTTATTCTGAATGAGCTATGCTGGTTAATGAAGATGTTAGCATCATAAAAGGTATAGGAAAATGACAGGAAACAGAGATGAATATCTGTGCTTCCAAATGAAATTATTTGTTCTGGTAGTTCTCCATGGGATGAGTTGCCAAAAGAAGAGCTAGATGAGGCAGTAGAAACATTGGGGAAGGATTTTATCAATCTGATATGAAAATTTATAGTACAAATAGTAATACAAATAACCTGCAGGCAAAGTAACTGCCCTGCCCAGAAAACTTTTGATTTTGTTCCCTCTGACACCTGCTTCCCTGAGGGGTTGTTTGAAGGTACCTGAATTACTAGAATGGGACTTCTGGTGGCTTCTTTTCCAGTATTTCCCCTCAGGTCTTGCAGAATTCTTTAGCCTGGGCTTTTCAAGAGAGCTGGAGCCTGTGTTAACAGCACTGTCCTCCACAGCACTCTCAGTGAGGGATGGCTTCGGGTTCCACTCTGAATCAGAAGAGGGAGAAGATGTTGCCACAGCTGCAGGTTCTTGTTTTGTCCCTTTCAGTTCTAGAAGGCGTGGAGAGGGCTTGCTGCTGGACTCTGCCTCTTCAGCTTTGTCCTGAAAGACCAGAGCCCTGGAGGGAAGAGGCCACCAGGCAGCAGCACAGGGGTGGCAGCAGCACCTTACCCAGGCTGATGGACAGCAGATACCACCAGCACAGCAGTGGTGGAGATGTGGCCAGCAGGGAGAGCAGAGCAGGCAGTGCTTGGCAAGGCTACATACAGCACAGACAGGAATCAGGGCTGGCCTAGGACTGCAAGGAAAAATCCAAGAGGTAGTGTCCTGGCTTGGTCTGGGCTTCACCCTGCTGGTGAAGGGCATGTGGATCATCTCCACAATCCTCTCCCACAGGCTAGGAGGGATCCACAGAGCCACCCCACGGGGGACTTTCACTTGCTTGTCATTCCAGAACTGGACCGTAATTTCTTCATCTTCTGAAGCTGTTAAAGAGAAAAAGCAAGCAGCCTTAAGCAGCTGGCCTGCCTGGGCAGGGCACACAGATCAGGCTTTGCAGCTTTATGCACTTTCTAGTCCTGTCAAGAGGCAGGATCAACTCCTGCCCCTAACACCTCACCACAGTGTCACAGAGGTGAGTGGGCAGCCTGGGCACCATCACTAAAACAACAGGCTTGGCAGCATCTTTCTTCCCAATTTGTCGTCAGATGAACAAGAAAATGATGACAGTAATATTTGTTGTTGCTGCCAAAGTTAGCAGTTCTGCTCTGAGAAAAGTATTTTGGTAAGTCAGTGGAGCTTGACTGTCAGACACAGGAAAAATGAATGAGCTGTTGAAATCTCCTAGGTCTGGGTGACAAAAACTCCCCCAGATGTACCATTTGGTACAAATGTGAGCATTTAAGCTCAGATGAATGCTTCCTGGAAGTTGCCTCACTTGTATCTGTCATGAAAAGGCCACAGTCCTGCACATGGCAGGCACAGCCTCGTCCCAGCTACACCCACGGACACAGATGATGACATTTTTATGGGTCACAACTTCCTTAGGGTCACTCTGGTGAGGTTACACACAGATATCCATCAACTCCTGCAAGCTTGGAGCAACACTAGGCTGTAGCCTGTGCTCTGTTACTTCTCAGGCAGCAGCACCCTGACAAGAGTTTATCCTGACAGCCTCACTGGTGTGCCAGAGGAACAAGAGGAGGAAGAGAGCAGAATTTTCTTACCTCTTAAGGGATCCCTTGTCTCAACACCTCTGAGGACAGTTCCTGGGCCATACCTGGCCTTATCTGGCTCCCAGGGTGCCAGGACTCTGTCTCCAGGGAGCAAGGAGTGCTTCATCCCATTCACATATTCCAGGATGTCATCCTCAGCTGTTTTTTGCACACACACTGGATGCCTTCCACGTGACACAAGTGGTTTGGCAAACTCTACCAGGAACATGCCTCTTTCACTCTGTTACCAGAAACAAAACACAATTCCACTGATAAACAGCCCATAATGTGCCAGGTAATGCAACTTTTGCTAAGAGCCAACCTGTGCCTATATGACTAGGGCAAAAGAAGCCTGAAAAGCCAGTGTGCAGTGTTAGTTCAGTATTGAGACAGCCCAAAAAACCTCCGTGAGGCTCACCTGAAAGCAAGATGAGTGAAGCATACGTTTGATTCACTGCCACTAGGATCTGTATTTTATTTCCCAAGAGAAAAAGCGATAGACAAGTGTATTTCACAAACCATGCTGTGTGTGCCAAGGAACCAGGGACACTGAAGCCATTCAGACCTGTTCTTCAGTCATGCCCAAGTCCCTCCTCTTTACATACAACACCAGTTCTGCTTCTTGGGCAGGTTTTTGGGAAATTTTTTTTTGTCTTATATTAAGGCCTTTCAAGAGACTTTCCATCAACCATGAGAGGAGGTACTTCCCTATTCTTGAGAAAGAACAGTCTTTTGTGTTAAGTTTGAAGTGCTAACAAACCAATGAATTAAAGCATTCACGAACCTTTCTGGAAAGACCCTGAGCCATTGGTCTGTGGCTGGCTCAAGCTGGAGGTGTGTACATAAAACACAAACCTTCTTCCTGTGCTGTTGATGGTTGTGTCTGCACACAACAGCAGCCCCTACACTGCTGGCAGCAGCAGTCGGGCTGGCTGAGCCTGGCTCAGTGCCCAGCAGCAACACAAGGCTGCTCAAGCACCTGCTTTCCTGGTGATCTGCTCTCTAAAAACTGCTACACTGAACTCAGGTGGTGTGTGAGGACTGCTTCCTGTCACCCATCCCCCCAGCTACCACACAGCAGCCATCACTCACCTCTAGCTCCTCCTTTACTGTACCACGGTAATAAAATCCATCTTGCTCCCCTCTAGCCAGCACAGGCACGTTGCAGTCTGTGCCCCCTGATTCCCCCAGCCTCTTCCAGGCTGGGCCAGGGGAGGAGAGGCAGTGGCTGATCCACTGGCATCTTGAAGAAAAGAAAATGGGTCAGCACTGAAGGAAATAGATTCTCTAGGTCATGAAAAAAAAAAGATTTAAGAACTGGAACACTCCACCTCATTTTTTAGCACTCCCACAGGCCAAATAGTGTGGGAAGAAACAGAAAACTTGCTTGTGCTGGGATAATTCCTTGATCTTGGGAAAAACACATCAGTGCCTGCTTTTACTCAGATTTCTTTGCTTTGGGGTTTACAGGAGGTGAGGCAGGAGCATGCTGGAATCCTGGGCCAGCATTCCTTGCACCAGCCCCTTTGCTGTTTACCTGGCAAGACAATGCAACCCTTTGGGTCAGGAGCAAAGGGTTGCATTGTCTTGCCACCGGCAGCACAGAGCACAGCATAGGTGCACTCCAGAGTGCTGGGGCTGATGGTTTACATTGGAGCATTTGGGGAACAGCAAAGCAGAGAAGTAAACAACAAAGCTGCTGGCTGATGACAGGTTCTAGTTCAAAACTGGGAAAATAATCCCTGTCACAAAGCATTAGAAACATTTAATGGAAGATGACTGCTAATGCAAGATGCTTTGATTTATCCCAATAATATTAAAGGAATGTTTCTTTGATAGGAGGCTTACTCAGGCTTTGCTCTTCATAATCTCCAAGGTAGCAAATAACTTTAGTTAATATATCTAAGGAACTGCCAGTGCAGGGGTGGGAAAGCTCAAATGATGTTCAAGCTGCTAATTTATTAATCTGACACACCAGCCTGGTTTATCCTATTAGGTATCATGGAAAAAAAACAAATCACAGACTTAAACAAGAATTTGGTTTTACCTCTGGGGGGCGAGGGGCTCAGCCACCCAGGCAGGATACACAACAACAGAGCTCCTGCAGCAGGGGCTAACTGTGGGTATGACAGTGGAACATGAAAACTTGTCCAAAGCTGGCCTCACACTGCAATACCTGTGACCCCCAGGCAGGGACCCTTCCAAACGGGCCATACTTGGAAAAGCTGCTGCCTGCAGGACTCAGTTGTGATCTGTTGGAAGAAAAGAGACAATGCACTGGCATTTCTAACACAAGCAAGTGCTTGCACAGCTCAAGAACCCAGTAATTTTGATTAATTGTTTATTTTTGTTTAAAAACATTGAATTCAAAATATTCAGACTAGCATTTGGCCAGATGTGCCCACATTACTGACTTCACTGATCTTCACTCACCCAAAGCCTAACCTGGAAAAAAGGCAGAAACACCCAAGGAAACTATAAAACTATGCTGTGAAAATCCCCAGGAAAAAAATAACTTTCACCTCCCTCCAACATTTGTTTCCCTCTGTAACACCCAGCTCTCTTTTCTTATACCTGGATTCTTCCTTTAAAGCTTTCTTGTACACAGACCCAGCCAAAACTTCCCTGTTCTACAAGCTGAGACAGAAATTACAGCTGAAGTTGACAAGCTGAGTAAACGTGACAGGTTTTGAACTTGATGTTAGATTGCATTTCCCTGTTATTTATTTATAGTGATAGATTAAGAGGAAATATTTTGATCTTTCAGCTGTCCTGTCATGCTTTATTAACATTAGGATTATGGCTTGCAACAAGAATGAATGAGATGCTCAGATGTGACAAGTGATAACTATTCAGAGGCTGTCACAGGAAGATCAATGATGTGATGCTATCTCTGGTAATTTCAAAAGATGTAGTAGACAAGCTTCCATTAATTTTTTCTTCTTTTTAAATATTGCTTAGGAACACTAAGGATAAAATTTGCATGGAAATTCAACAACCTATAAAATTTAAGTGCTTCATTTATTTTATAAAATGCAGTTTAAGCACTCATGTTTAGATTATATTTTCTCTCTTACCTAAGAAATATGATCTGGAAGTCTTTTTTATGGAGACTGCCAGATAGATACATAATTTCAGAAAACTAGCACAGCAAACCCAGCAAGAAGAGTGGATTAACTGCTGCAAAAATCATATTTAAGTCACAAAACCAGCACAATATATCCACTTATTTCACGACTGCTCAAACTCCTGTTATAAACCAAAACAAGATGGAATCAGTAATACTTTGCAAAGAAAGGCAATTATCACTTCTACTTTGAAGCACATTTTAACACCATTCAGCTCAGAATAAGGACTCCAGTTTCTACACAAAACAGTGCATTGACAAAGGCAATCATGCTGCTTTTTCTGGATAACTCCAAGTACTTTGGCACAGCAGTATTTTAGACTTACCAGCTATTGGTAACAATACAGCCAGTCCATTTGGATTTAGTCTGAATGCAGAAATCTCACCCTTTTGCCTGTTGGGCACAGGGAGCCTTTTGCTGCCAGTGTTTCCCAGTTGCTAGGGAGGTTGCCACAGCTGTTACTCCCAGGATTGGCCATCCTGACCTTGCTGGTTAAAACCCAGCTGAAGGTACTTCAGAGAGGACCATTTGACTGCCACACATTTGCTCAATTTTCAAAGTAGAATCCCCACGGATCAAGTAAATCCCTATGGATCTACTACACTGCAGGACTGCAGGGGCAGGGAAGGCATCTTAAGAGAGCCCAGTGTCCTCTAGGTTTCTGCCTATGACTGCAGGGCAAAAAACAGCATCAAAGTTACAGATTAGATTAAGGAAAAATTCTAAAAAGCTTACCACCACGGGGTGGGACAAATAAATATGTTTGAAATGCGCACAGAAAGGTTGAAGCTGAGACAAACCAAGGTCAAATCCCTTTACAACTTTCTCCTTTCACAGTAAGGGGGAAGGATTAATGAATTCTACCCCTCTCCTGCAAAGTGCCTATCAAAAATATGTCATATTATAATGCAGAAATTTACCTGTTAATCTCTGCTGAGATCTCTAATTTTCACATCCTCCTTAAAAGAAAGACAAAGAGCTGGCATTTGTTGATTTTTCGTTTGGCTGGTTTTGTTTGTGGTTTTTTGCAGGGAGGAAGTGCTTGGAATACTTAATTGCCTTTTTTTAGGCATGTTTCAATTCACTGCTATAAAATCAATGTAACAGAGGGAGACAACTGCAGTTAGGGAGAAGGATACATCACTTGGGAAGTCCCTAACCAATTTTTTGTACATTCTGCTGCACAGACAGCCTACAAGTGCTGTCAGCAGAATTATTTAGTGTTAATGATTCCTTTACACAGAGTAAATACTGAGACACTTTATCAGTTATGAGCTAAACTCTCTTCATCATCTTCACACAGTTCTATTTTATAACACTTCACTGAAACCATCAGCAGTACAGAACAGACTGGGAGGTTGGGGAAGACCACTCCAGACTTCAACCATCATCAGTCAAAGTCCCAAAAAATTTCTATTGCAGGATTATTTTTATGCCAATGGCCAAAACCTTGCCAGCCCTCTTTATACTGTGTATTATGTAAGCACTCCTAGTAATTTTTAAGGGCACTGATATCTGTACAAGAATCCAATTTTCAATAGAAATTACGCAATGTCAGAAGTTTTCGATGTGATTAAAATGTTCACTAATAAGAAAATGATGGAACAGCACTCGCAAAACTTCATGCTCTTCCTATGTTCAGTAACTGTGCTTCAGAGCATTTCTATTTTTTCTCCATTTTAAACTAAATTATCCTTTCTTTTGGCATCTAACAACACTCTTTGGAACCTTTGAAACGGTATTTTAAAAGAAACACTGGCAATTAGACTGAATATTTTAAGAAAGTGCATGTGAGAATAAACCAATAACATTACAGAAAATGAGAAGAATCTCAGTCCCATAAGCAGCAGGATTTTATTTTAAAGCATGCAGGTTGTGATGATACATACAGTTACTTCACACATATAGGTGTTACATTTTTAGTTGGGTGACAAATTCAGAAATGTGCTCTGATTTTCATGAATTAACTTAGGTCATTCAGCTGAGATTTTCCCAGTTGTCTTTCTCCTATCTAAGTGCAGTTACTATCTGCAACGTTAAAGCTCCCGTGTGGGCTGCAGTGACGCGTGCCACGATCTGCTCCTAAGAACGCCAGGAACACACACGTCATTAACACAGCAGCTACTACATTCCCAGACAGGAGACCTTTGCCTGCCTTTGAAGCCCTTCAGATGGCCTTCAAAAACTGGGTTTGTTTGTTAGTGGCTTTAGGGGCTTGGTTTGGCTCCGTGACACCTTTTCCTGCCACCACAGAGTCAGTGCACAGCACAGACTGGAGGTACCTGATGTATTTTATAGCAGCACGCAGCGTCTCCACTTTGCTGAGCCGTTTCTCCAAGTATTCCTTGGGCAGGTGGTGCCTCAGCTTGGCGTAGCCTTCATTGACACACTTAACACGCTGCCTTTCCCTCTCATTCCTCTTCCTGATGAAAGCTGACCCATAGGAGTACTCACTCTTGTGGAGACTGGGATGGGGCACTTGGTAGGGAAAGGGGCAGGGCTCACTGTAGAAGGTCTCTGTGACGAGATGCTCCGACACAAAAGGAAGGAATGACAAATCTTCGGGCAAAGGGACCTGGTTTGGTGCTTCTGGGTACACGTGAAAGGCGACCAGGGGGTCTGCACAGAAAGGCCTTGCCAGCTGTATGTGCTGAGCCTCAGCACAGATGAGGTTACAGTAGCTTTTGCCATCCATCAGGTTCTGCATTTAGCCTGGAAACACATGATTGCAGAATACTTTAAACAAGTCACACTGAACAGTATAAAGAACTTACCTGGACTTATCAACACTTGGCCTTGCTGAAATTTCCCAGAAGAGATTTCTTAAAAGTATTTGTGACATTTCAGTTACATTATGATACATTCAGACACATTTCAGTGACATTATGATATTGGAAGATCAGGTAGAACAAGACAACATCCCATTTGAAAATGCAGCGCAAGTCAGTCACACTGAGTAAATTAATATAAATATAAAGCCACTAAGTTTCCTAAGGGAAAGAGCAAACAGTCTCCTTTCACCTCAGCTTTAGAAATTAATAGACACTGCCTATATGGATTCCACATAGGTCTAGCTTGCTCCAAATCCACTAAAACTTAGGTCTGCAGACAACAAATAAAGCAGGCCAACATCTGAGGCATTCTCCCCACCCCCTTCTCCTCCCTGAAAAAAACTAAATCTACAATTCCAGTAACAGCCTCCCTATTCACACCAAGGAGCCTTCAAAGACCAATTATTTTTCTCTCAATTCACTCGACACTGATTCAATATATCATCTTAACAAAATGGAAAACTTGTGGAGAGAATGGATCTCAATCTTAATTCCACATCTGTCAGGTATTACACACACTCATACAAAGATTCACAAGAAGTTTAGAGAGACAAGAGAATTTCTACTAAATCTAACATCTCCTTGGGTCCCCCCATTCCTTCTCCACTCACCTGCAGATTAAACACAGACATGAAATACTAAAAACAATCCTACTGCTAGAGGGTTATGAAATAAACAATTTATTAAGGAAAAACACATGTCCTAGTAATACAAAGAAGGGATGGCATACAGTTGTTTGGGCCCTGCTGGAAACGTTTAAGTCTGGCCTACCCTCATCCCTTCTCTTCAGAGCAGCATTGCAGCAGGTCTAACTACTCAAATCACCCTGATACATTTATTACACAGATACTCTTGAAGGGGTTTATAAGAAGCTGCATTATAGTGCCTTCCCAATATTATTATTCAAACAACTAAACATCAGCCTAAGTGCTGAGAGTGTAATGACTGTTACCTAATAGCTTCTTTAAATACATTTGAAATAACCAGTTAATTTTTAAGGAGTCACTGTGAGCCACCCTCACAGATTGCAATCAATATTTGCCTATACAGAATCGATCCAAAAATGTTCTTACTCACCATCCACTTGTACATCCATACATTGTTGTCCAAAGCATCCTCTAAAATGGAAACCACATCTGGACATTAAACTAGGCTACTAGAAACTGCTGGATTCCATGCTTACAGAAATCTGGCAAAGCCTCAAATGTTCCAACCACAGTTCCACAACACAAATCTTTCACCAGAATATGGGGATAATGTAATGTTTTCTATGACTTCAGACCTGCCATATTATACAGAGAATATTTACTTGGTATGGACCTGTTCTCACAAGATACTCTATGAAAATGCCTCTGTATGCAGAGTTGTCTCTTTTTCTAATGCAGTTAGATTTCACAACAGAAATCCTATGAGTGAAGAATTCATTTGTAGCTGTTGGGCACAAGTGGGAGTCCCGTGCATCTTAAACAGGTAGTCCTGTAGGCAGGCTAAAAGCATGAACACACATCCATCTCACATTAATACACGTGAAAAAAATTCAGAGGTGAATATATACTCCTCATAAAATGAAAACAGTAGTCAGCCAATTTTCCCTTTTCTACTTATACAGATTGGGTTATTGCTTAAAAACTATGTGCTGCTAACAACTTAAAAACACTGAGGAAGAAAAGTCTGCTACATAGAAAAAAAAAAAAAAAATTATGGCACAACATCACTCCAGAGCAAGAAAGCAAAACCAACACAACCCCTCAAGAAGAGATACTTGTAGTATTTGTTGCTTAGTACTGACACTTGTGCTGTGTAACAATGTTACATAAAACAGTTACCTGCTGCCTCAACACCTACACAAAGTGCAAAATGCAAGTGTTAGGAATATTTTCCTGTTAGACTAGAGACTCACCAACCTTCAGATGAAAGCAAAATCCAAGGAAACGAGACGCGCTGTCTTAAGAGTGATAAACACCTGAAAATACCTGAATGATATTAAAAAAATAAGTTAATGTTACATTTTTCTTACACCTTATTAAATAAGAGATCACATTGAACAGGATTCATTAAAAAGCTCTGAAAACAGTTAGAAAAATGCTGGTAGAAGAGATTTACAAGAACATTGATATTCAGTGAAGATCTGTGGCTAGCTACAGCAACATGCAAGTCTCTTACCTGAATTATGTATCTTGTTCCACTGAGTCAATGACTGCTGCAATTTATAGTCAATTGACAACATGCAAAGTAGCTTACAGTTAGATCTGCTCATTTCTGGTTGGGCTTTTCCACCCACACCACAGCTATGATGGCAACAAAACTTGGCATTGAGGGCTAGAAATTTTCAAACTGCTATTGAACACATCCAGATTACCTGAAAAAGTAATCAGGAATGTGATTTGTTCACTTCCTGTTTGCCTTCTGTTGCAGACTACTACAGTACAGTAATGAAAATACAAAGCAGTATTTTCATTTATTGGCATTTTGTACTCTAATGTCTGAACGTAACAATTGGCTAGAATTCAGGTAAACATTCACCATCAAGGCATAAGCAAACTAATTTCCACAGCTTCATTTTAAACACAGAAAAACGGCATTTATTTAGAAATTTGTGATGGATTTCTCTCCACTACAGGTGAGGACACATAATATTAATCAGCTTAATGCCCTTAAACTTAATCATTATACCTGTAATTTTGGGAAATTCTTTTAGTGTTGAGTGTAACATCATATAAAAGGTGAATATATGTAAGATTTGAGAACAATGAGCCAACAGTAGCAACACAAGTTTTGCTTAAAAATAAACAGTATGGAATCTGTAATGCAATGTATACATGTACACAGATGCTACACACATCAGTATATAGGTGTCCAATTGTACAGGTGCAAGAAAATAGGACACCCACCTTCAAAATTCCTACATTTTACAGGATTGACACCTAGGACTATCTCATGGTTTGGCCCTTCTATCAGTCAAAGCATAACCATGCAAAAAAATCCAAACCTAAACCAGTTTAGCTTAAAACTGAAAGACACTGAGATCAGAAAGACTTTTACTAGCAAAAGATGTACATACATTCAGTCCTGCTTCTTATGACAGTCATCCATCAAGGAAAGAAAGCTTCCCCTTCTGATGCCCCTGTGTGGGCCACAGCACTGTATCCAACATCCCCCTTCCCACACCAGCTTCAGGCCTCCCAGGACAGGCAGCCACAACATGGAACAACTCCCAGGACTGGCAGACAGGGAGACATTCAACAATCAAGGCATATATTCCACAAACAGATGGCTTTTTTTTTTTCTTTAGTGGACCCTAAGTACATCAGTGTCATTACCAGTAATCAAACAGCATCACCTGAACAACTTCCCACTCATCAGGGCCATGCTGAACACAAAAACTGAACACAAGCCTGAATTTATTTTTCTTGGCCTGTCAATCCTTCTGCAATCCCCACCTGCCCCTCTTTTTTTTTTTTTAATTTAAAGCAAGAATCCTGCGAATCCACCAATTCACCACCTGCTTTAAATCACTCCAAGCTAACTCATTTTGGAAGTCTACAGGACTGACATGACAACGAAGCTCTGCATCTGTCTGTCTCCCAGGCATGGACTAAGCAAGCCAAAACTGCCCCCAGAAACAGAGTACTCTTCCATGTACCACCTCCTTCCACACTGGAACTGAAAACTGTCACACAATAATGCAACTACATATGCACAGCTACATCTGAGTCAGGGATTAAAAACTTCTGTCAATTAACAATTTGATGAGCCTTTCTTTACCTAATCACTGAACAAGTGCATATTTCTACTCTGAAGCATTTTGGAGGAGTACTTTCATAGATGGAATTTACATGCAGCATAATGTGGGAGAAAAATGATGACAAACTGATAATGCAGATCCATTTTTCAAAAATCAGTTTTATCTTTAATTGTTACATTCCAAAGAGGATATATGAAAGTTAGTCATCTAGCAACTGTATAACCTCTGAAGAGAGATGAGTACAGAGTCACGGATAAAAAAATACACCTAACTCCCAAAATAACAGGTGCTAGAGAAAGTATGTGCCTTACACCAATCCAGACAAATGCAGGAAGATTTTTATAATAAATATTCCATCATATACTAACTCCTGAGACTTTACCCATGAAAAGAAAGGGAAAGATTTTTTTTTTAAGAGCTATCATACACCTACAATATATTAAGCTATTAAAGCAAAATAGAACAAAATGTCAACACTGTCTTGAATGTGCACTGCATTTGAATTTATCTACATCACAGTACTTGAAATATGCAGCAGGAGTCAGTGTCCACTTATGTTTTGCCTTAAATCTGCAGACATCACTTGCCATACAAGCATCTTGAAAGTACGAGTGCAAGAAACCAAATGATGAACACAGCCAGCAGGGTTTCATTCTGAGACCAAAACTACACTGCAAGTCTTTGATTTCCAGTACCTAGCATCAATCAGCAGAAAATCCAAGTATATTTACAAAAGGTCTTTACGTAAAGTGATTAGTGAGTTGTAATTAATTACCGTGTTCCCAGGTACTTTTTGACCACATAAATAGTAGAGAGAAATATATAGTTAAAAACCACCATAAAGTCACAACTGTAAATAACGTACTACAGTGGCAACCCAAGGTATTAGGGTTTGTTTTCTTTTCAGTTTTGTTAGTAAAAGCCATTTGAAAACAAAGATTTAAGCTTTTGGTTAACTAATCTGTTTAAATTGCTTCCACTCTAATACATTCCTTCAAAGTTCAAATACTCGTTTAATTTGTTTGTTTCTTTTTTTTAAATCAATAACAAATCATTCAAGAAAACTCTTCTGAATTGGCAGGATCAGGAAGACTTCTGTCAGCTCTTTGCACAAGTCCACGTGCCTGGAGTTGCTTCCCTGAGCCCCCCTCAGCTGAGCACGACGTGCCGGTCGAAGACGGACTTGCGCTGCTCCTGCACCTGGAGCTTCCAGCGCTGCTGCGCGTACTCCACCTTGTTCAGCACGTTGGCGCGGCTGCGCGAGCGCGCCAGCACGTCGTGGGCGTTGGCAAAAGGCTGGTGGTCCTGCAAGGGCAAAGAGCCACAGTTACCCCCACGGGTTCAGCTGCAAGGCTTTTGTGTCCCACAGGATGTGGGGGTTGGGTTGGTGGGTTTTTTAACCTGAGATGCTCCAACAAGCTGGTCAGTAACAATGAGCAAGCGAGTTTTTGAATTGGTGGAACTGTACTTTCAATTTCTCCTTTACAGACATCCCAAACAGATCACACTTCACTGTACCCTCAGTTACCTGCTGCCCAGAGACACCATGGTGAGCTGCAGGATCAGCTCCACAGCCTTGCAGCCCTGTGCAGCCCAGAGCCGACCCAGGTACCCCCAGCACTGCGGCGAATGCACTTCACAACTGAATTAGGGTCAGTTCCCTGCCAGCTCCTGGCCGTTTCCTGCCAGGCAGCTCAGGATGCTCACACACAGCTTCTATATCAAACCAACACACTCTGGTGTTTACCAAACTAAGCCTATTGTGCTGAGCTGTCTGAAAGCACAGTGTCAATACAGCTGCTTAAGTGACAGAGCTCAACAAGAACCCAGTGCTTGTTTAACGTTTACTCTGCTTTCTAACAGTACCTGCAGGGCTTTATTTTCTGCTACCAAATATAGCCAAGTTATAAACAGTAAGAGTTGGAACTGAACTTTTTGTTTGGCTATTAAACTGGTTGGACAAAGTCATGCTGGTAAAGCTACATCAGATACACAATGAATAATGAAAAATAACATAATTATGTCCTATATTAAATAACTGTCTTTTTGTATCCCTACATTTCACCTTTTTTTTCCCAAAACACTTTTGAAGACGTTTACATTAATGGATATTTTATTTGTGATGTGACTGTGCAGAGCAGCTCAATCACAACTGTCAGCTGTACACAGATTATCATTAATGATACTTATTGAAATGATTGCTGTAGTCCAAAAGCCACAATGAGCATTAAAAAAACCTTCTCATAGAGAACAAGAGACAATCCCTGATCAAAAGAGCTATCCACTCACCTAAAAAGTTATACAATTGGACATAACTAGAATGAGCATTTAACAGGAGACAGGTCACTTCATTCACAGGGAAAAACAACTCATAATAGCAACACATGGTTTGCTACTGTAAAAGAAATGGTGGGAGAACATGGGGCAGTCTAGATGGTACTGCCTTCCTGACCAACACGATTCTCAGCTCCAAGGCTAGATGCTGTCAATTTCTCTGTAGCCAATAAAGGGAAAAAAGAATTTAAGAGGAAAGAGAACTATGGCTTACATTCATCAGTTGCCACTGTCACCAATGGGCAACAAGAAAGAGTGAACAAGCTGCCTTGAAATTCAGCCACAAAATTCATGGACGTGGTATATTTGAAGTGTGACAAGAATATCTCAAGAACTTACAAGAGGGAAGGCAAGAATGGGGACAAACTATAAGGGACCTTAAACTATGTTATGGTCACAGAACAGCTACAGCAAAACATAACATTGGTTAAGATGGATCCAGAGGTAAATTCATTCTGCAGTCAACCTGAACTCTGCCATGGGACTTATTTCACTTCTTCCACCTACAACCAAAAGACTAACTCATATTTAGAGGCATTAAAATAACTTATCAAACCTATAAATTTGTCTGAGATATAGTATACAGCACAAGCTCACTTAATTCAAGCAGGAGCTGCCCAATTTGCTATAAGAATGTACACAGAGAAAGGATCATTCAAATATTTCCTTAAAAAACAACAACAACAACAAAAAAAAAAAAAAAAAAACCTCAACCCAAAATAGAGGTGACTGGGAAAAATCTTATGTTGTCAATACAAAAGCAGTTGAAACATGTCTACAAGGGAAGTTCAGAAACAGTGGGACAACCATCAGCCATCTGCACTTAAAAAGGTGTTTGTTTGCTAAGGGGATAATTAAGTATTCAAAATGAAGCATTTTCCTAGACAGTAGTTTTTATCAGCTATGCTTTATGTACCTTGATTTCATAACAAAAATATGTGATTGTTACCCAATGCTAGAGACTGGAAAGGCCAGTAATGGCAGCAAACCATGTCACTACTGGACTACTCCCCCTCTTGTCCCAAAAAAACCTCTTCTGATCTGTTGGAATATACTGTCACATTTTGATTTCTGGCTGTAATACTAAGAAATTATTTCAGCATCCATCATTATTCTGCTTCATTATAGCAATTTCTTCTAGAAGTTTTAGCATCAAGAAACTCAAACTGGAACAACAGAAGATGCAATGCCCATACTTTCTTCTTGTAGAGAGCAATCTAAGCAGTAAGCACTTCCCACAAAAATGATCACTGGCAAGACTGGATCATTAACTCTTAAAAAGCTGTACTCCTGTATGTTCTTACTTCCATTCCTACACTGCTTCTTCTCTGTGAAAACAATCTGTGCCCAGAAGCAGTTCTCACCTTACTACTTTCCAGCCCAGTGAAAAATGAAAGTGACTTCACAGAAGTCATCACACACTTTTCTTTTCCTCTCCCAGCAGGAGAAGCATCTACACTGTCTGGCAAAAAAAAAAAAAAAAAAAAAGCTGCTCAACCCAAACCATTATTTATCAACCAACCATCCCAATCTTTATGCTGACCAAGTGCACAGAGACTCTGGTGAACTCACCCCAATGTCTTCATCACTTTGTATGAGCTGTGAATGTCCCAGGAGACGCCTCTTCAGGATAGGTTCCACCAGGGTAAGGTACACCATGTACAGAAGAAGCAGGCCCAAAATGGACAGGTATATGATGATTGTCACCTAAATAATGCAAGTAGTTTATGCCAAGATTGTGACATTTCTCCCCCAGTCTCACTGCAGGCAGCAAGGACCAAAAGTACAGGTAAAGTCTGATCTTTGGTAGTGTCACCAGATGTTTTAAAACCCAGAAAGAAAGGAGAACTAACCAACTACAACATGGTACTAAAAGGGTTTGGGGCAGCTTGAAACAATGAGACCTTGCAAAGAATCTTAGGCTATGTCTCTTAGAACAATCCAGTGTTTTAACTCTCACTTCCACCAAGAGAACTGTTCAGCCTGGCCATTAAGCAGGTGACAAATCTGGGGCATCTCCCAAGGACCTCCCACTGCCTAACACAGACCTGCATTCAGTCACCAAGCAAAACAGGAAGGCAAAACAAAACACCAAACTTCCAAAATCACAAAATAAAGTAGTCTGTGTTGTCAAAAACCAAAAGACATACTGCAGCCTATTCACAGCTGTCCAGGCCTCAATGGCTCCAAGGGGACAAGAATGTGAGGAGCACAGAAAACATCAGTTAGAACAAACATAGATAAAGAAAATTTATAGTAAGAAAGTAAAGTGACTGTGTAATGAGAGGCCCTCTGAAATAATAAGTTAAAAAAAAGCCCAAAGCTTGACAAAATGTCTTAGAACACTCAGAATTTTGGCAGGGTGTAAAGTCTGATCTCAAAAGTGGAGATCTTCTAGCTTCACTTCTTCAGCTATTGTTACTGTTCACCTCTTGATGCTATTGTTACTGCTCAAGATTGTGAACAACGACTACAAAAAAAGTTACTGCCTTAGAACAGTTTTCCTTTTAAAACCAGCATTTCTCTAATAGACATATTTACTAAAGTCTGAAGACTTTTAATATATGCCAACAGAATAACATTGCTTACCTTAATTGTGACTGAGCTTCTCTCCTCATATTTGCACTCACAACGTAAACAATAAGCTTCTACATCAGGTCCAGGGACAGGCATAGGCTCCACCACATGCAGACAATCGCTGAGGAAACACAGAAACTGCCCAGTCAATTTGGAGCTGGCTTCAGCTGAGCTGATCCACTCTGCTGCAGGATGTGGGAAGCTCAGCTCACTTCAGTTCACTTGTTCTAAACTGCAGGTACAAATCAATCACTATGCCACAGTTATGTCACTTAAAGAGAAATTCAGCTACTGACAAGCTGCTAAACAAGTTTTAAGATCTTTCTAACCCAATACAGTGTTTTCATATTACAGTGAAAGTATTAAAGCTGTTAGCAGAACAAGTCCAAGGATATGAATCCAGCACAAAATGCATTATATGACACTGACATCAAGGATAAAAGTAAATTTCAGCTACTAATTCCACTTCGTTCTTCACCATACTCAAAAGAGCCTTATTCCATCCTTTCACTGTCTGAAGAGAGATTAGCCTCTCTTTGACATGCATGAACTGAATTCATTTTTTTCTTGTCATCACAAGGTACAGACATTGGGGGAAAAGAAAAAAAGGAAGTCAGATGGGTTGTTCCTCTAAGCAGCAAGACAGTGAACAGAGATCATTCAGCTTTCAGCCAAAGCATTTGACTTAAAAGATTATCAAATATAAGTCAGTCCCCTGTGGAAAAGTGTGGTTGACAACATTTGGGCACTCTATAGCACAGCATTAAAAGCCAGCTGCCACGAGACAACTGCTTCCAACAACTTGGGCAATGCTGGTCTTTGTGCTGACTCAGGTTGCCAGCTCAGGGCCCAGGGTCCCTGCAGAGCACTGACAGAACCAGGAGCTTGTTCCACCTCTCTCCTGGTTACCTCAGTGTTGGCACAGCCAGCAGCAGGCAGTGGAACAAAAGGCCTGAAGGGACAGGACTCAACACTTTACTGGGCTAAATTACAGTGCTGCAAACACTCAACCAGGCACCAGCTCATCTCCTCTGTCTCCTTTGTACTTCTTCCTCATAGCTGCAGCTGCTGAGTGCCACCTCACAGCCCCTGGAAGGGAGTGCAGGGTTTCTTTTTCTCATTTATGTGAAAGCAGAACTACATTTTCCTCTGTGGAAGAATGCAGCATTCAAGCTACAAAATTAAGAAATACATGGCAGGCACAATGTGTGCAATTGCTGTTCTGTGACTGAAAGCTTGTGTGAGTGCACTGCCCAAGCACTGTAGGAATCCTGCACGTTGGTTAAGGACAGAGTTTGTTACTGAGAATATAAGAAATATTCATTTCAGCATTTTTTCTTCTCCAAGTTGCTAGAAAGTACAAAATCTGCTGGAACCTCACAAAATACCAGAAACAACAGTTTCTAAATGATGGGATAGTTTTCAAGAGTAGAGCAAGCAAAGTCAATGCTCCCAAGTCCCAGTCCCAGGTTTGTGCTCCCTTGCCTTTACACCATTCCATCACTGGATTCAAAATACACCACTTTCTTCCCTTCTACTATTTCCAAATCTAAACAAACAATTAAACATGCAAGCAAGCAAACCAAAACAGAAGACAGGGCAAAAACTATGGGGTTTAAGCTTTGTCCCTTACTAGAGCTGAATTCTGGAGTGCTTTTGAAAAAAAAAAGCTCCAGTAAGTTATGGAAATGCTCTGCTTTGTCCTGGCACCAACATAGGAGAGTCATCCATACACTACAGAGCAAGCCTTTAACCAGTAAGATTTATTATCCCAATTATTTTGTATGTGCCACACACACTCACCAGTCTTTCTGTGAAACGTTTTTGTTGTAAATATGGCCTGAATGGTCCTTGTAAGGAGGGCAGATGCATTTACACCGGACATCCTCAGAATTCTAAAAGTGAAGTAAACAACATGCTTAGAACAAGCATAAGCTATTGTACCATTTACATTATCAGGGGTGCAGAAGGCATTCTTCACATAAGCCCTGAAATATTTAACACAAATTACTTGCAAGTACCTTTCAACAGTCTTACTCAGGACGTCCTACAAGTTTAAGAACAACCCTTCAGAATTACTAAGTGAGTAGAGCAACCTGTCTATTTTTTATCTCAATAATGTGTTTCTATCTCAAATAGAAACACATTATTGAGATTTAAAAAAATGGAGTTTAAGCTCATTCCCCTTTCTAAGAAAAACCACACACGTAGAAATTGGTGATGTCGATTACTCAACCATTCAGCTTAGGAGGACAGCTGCTTAACAGATACAGTGAGGAATGAAAGAATTCCAAGATTATTTTAGCAAATAATAAGAGACAAATGATAAATGTGGCTTACCTAAAGTTCAAGGCAATTTCTAGTGGGATTACAAAAGTCCTTGTGTGAACTGGTACTGGTACTGAACTTCCACACTGAAGACCAACACTGAGTGGGCACAGGGCAGCTGGAAAACCCTGACTGCACCAGCACAGAATCACAGCAAGGTTTGAGCTGAAGGGACCCTGAAGATCCTGCAGTTCCAACTGCACTGCCACAGGCAGGGACACCTTCCACTAGAGCAGGCTGCCCTGAGCCCCATCCAAGCATGGAACACTGCCAGGGTCGGGACATCCACGACTTCTCTGGGCAACCTGTGCCAGTGCCTCACCATCCTCACAGAGAAGGCTTTCTTCCTGATAGCCGAACTAAACCTACCCTCCCTCAGCGTAAACACTCAGTCCTGACACTACATGCCAATGCAATCAGCTCTTCTCCACCTCTCTTGCAGATTTCAGGTACTGCAATCAGGTCACGCCGGAGCCTCCCCTTCTCCAGACTAAACAAACAATCCCAATTCCCTCGGGTTTCTTTCCTCGCAGGAGAGGTGCTCCAGCCCTGTGACCACTCTCGTGGCCTCCTCTGGATTAGCTCCAACAGCTGCATGTCCTTCTGTGCGGGGGAGCCGGGGCTGGGTCAGCCCTGCAGGGGTCTCAGAGAGCAATGTAAATACACCCCACGCTCTACACCAAACCACTGCTGCTCCCGCCACAGAGAAGTCAAACCGCTGATTACCATTAAAAATGAGAACATTCAGACGCGTTTGGAGAAAATTCAAACGCGGGCACTCTGACTGTAGAAGACACGGTGTTCCCTGCCCGCCACAGAGAAAGAACTACGGAAACAGTCCCAAATATTAACCCGGCAGGGCCAAGAGAGAGCGCCTGCCCTCAGCGCGGGTGAGGCCGGGCAGCCCAGCCCGCCCCAGCCCCGGGAACAGCAGCTCCAGCTCCACTCCTGGTTCTGCGTGACGCTGTCCCCGGGCACCGCGGCAAAGCGACACCAACGGCTACGGGCTCCAGGGGAGCGCAGGAACCGGGGCTGGCGCCGAGGCCGCGCCGCCGGGCAGCAGGCTCCTCCGCCGGGCGGGGCGGGGCAGCGCCCGCACGAAACCATCGGCTCCGGCCATCCCCTGCGGCCGGCCGGGAAGGCGGAAGGACCCGCGGGAACCGAGCGCCCGGCGGGGACGGCGGACGGAGGGCCCGATACCGGGAGCACAACCGTGACCCGTCCCCCCCCGCCCCGCTCACCTTGGCCTCGGCGCACAGCCCCGCCAGTGCGGCCAGCAGCAGCAGCGAGCAGAGGCGCGCCCCGCGGGCCGCCATGTCGGGCCCCGCCGCTCTGTGGCCGCTTTACCGCCGCTTGTCGCCGCCGGGCCGCCGCCGGGCCCCCGCCGCCATCACTTCCGCCTGCCGCCGCCCTCACGTGGGGCGCCGTCCCCTCGTGGCGGCGTCCCCGCGGGAACGGCGGCGCCGCACGATGGTTCCGGGGCGCGGGCCGGCCGGCACAAAACTATTCCTGGAATCGTGGAATCGTCAGGGTTGGATGGGACTGCCAAGAACATCCGCTCCAACCACCAATCCAGCATTGTAACCACTAAACCATATCACCCAGCGCCAGATCCAGAAACCCCTTGAACATCTCTAGGGATGGTGACTCCACCACCTCCCTGGGCCACCTATTCCAATGCCTGACCATGCTGACAGCAAAAAGAATTTTCCTGGTATCTAATCTGAATATCCCCTATCTCAGCTTAAGACCATTTCTTCGAGTCCTCTCACTGCAGGCACGACAGGACAGACCAGCCCTCACCCTCACCCCACTGCACCCTCCTTTCTGCAGGTGTAGAGAGTGATCCTGAGCCTCCTCCAGGCTAAACAAATGCATCTCCCTCAACCACTAAGACATATCTTCCAAACTTTCAGGAGCCTCGCTACCCTCTTCTGAACACACTTCAGTATCAACATGTCCTTTTTTAAAGAGAGGTAGTGCTGAGAGGCCTGCAGTTTCCCCAATCTTGGCCCTATTAGAATGGGTTAGAAGTGATTATTAGTACCACTCTAAATGAGGTGTGTGATCAGCATATAACCCAGGTTTTACATATCTGAGCACACAGTTATATAAATCTTCAGGCATTTTATAGACAGCTGTTTCTCTGAGAAGGCATCACTAAAGTCCAGCAATGTTCCTCATTTGTCGTGTGATTAATTATTTCCACCCAAGAGCTGTGTTCACCTTCTTGCAGAGGGCAGCCAGCCTCGGTGAGAAGCAGCGTTTCCAGCTGTGGTCCCTAAAACCTGGCAGATTAAGCAATCTACGAGTCTCCCCTGTTTGTGTTGGGACCCCAAAGGCAGCTGACACTGCCAGGGCTGGGCCCAGCCTGTCCCTGGCACGGCAGCCACTGCTGAACAAGGGTTTGAGCCCAGCCTAGGGAACAACTCAGCTCCTCTGACACCTCCACAGAGGAGCAGCAGGTGCTGTGACTCAGCCCATTTATTCCTTCTCCTCCTTTCCATACCTTCTGTCTTTCTTGCATCAATTCCTGGGCTGGAAGGGAGCTTACACAAAAAGCAGAGAGGAACTCTTACAAGAGCAGGTTGTGACAGGATAAGGGGAATGGCTTCAGACTGAGAGTAGGTTTGGATGAGATATTAGGAAGAAATTCTTTTCTGTGAAAGTGTTGAGAGACTGGCAGAGGTTGTTCAGAGAAGCTATGAGTGCCCCATCCTTGATAGTGTTATAAATGCATGTTTTGGAGTTGGCTTTTCGCATATAGTAAGATGATTGCTTTATGTATAATATGTGAAGGTTGTAT